>VZTL01095901.1:0-10429 GCA_013400535.1 Scopus umbretta | reverse complement strand
TTTCTTTTTTTCTTTGTTTCTTTCTTCCACTCTTTCTTTCTTTCTGTGAAATTTGCTTATTTGTTCCCGTATGCCTTGCTCTTTCTACATCAAGTTCCAGTTCCTCTAAGATAGTTTTGTCAATCTAGGCATTTTCAGCACACCTATCTATACAAGTCCTTGCTTGGTACTCATTGTCGTTCTAGCCAAATGGCTTACAGGTCTGCCTATCTCTCTGTTGTTCAAAGGATATTTGTTTGCAAATAGCCTGTGTAACTCTAATTCATGCTTATTCTGCCTAGCTAGGAGTTCATTGAACTAGACTGCCTGTATTTCTGTGCACCAATATACTGTGGTCCCCCTGCACTTCAGACTTCACGTGTAAAAAGGTTTGCAGCAAATGCAATTATGTACTGAATAGATTTGTGCTTATGTCCACTTCACACTGCTTTGGGGATGCACCCATATGTGTAAGTAATCTGTGATCCTATGCAAATGCATTTGGCATGAAATGATGAATTCACCTCTTAAGCAAAAGAAAAAAATCCTGATTTTCAGTCTTTTATAGTAGTGTCACAAATAAAGCAATCCTCATGAAAGATGGATTACTGTTGAATGAGTCATGGAAATTCCTACCAAAGTTTTGTGAAATCTGAATATGCAGCGGACCGGGAGAGAAAGAGAGGATATTTCTGCTGACATGTAATGTCTTGATCCTATCTCATTCTTGTTGTTAGGAACAATTTCTGTGGTTAGATGCCCAAAACAGAGCTTGCAGACATGTGGATTTCGTAACTTCCATTGGGAAATTGCATCCTAGCATCAGGATTTGACTCTCCATAGCACACTCTGACCTGAGTATTGAGAATGTCACCTGGGTCCCGTTAACACCAGTTTATAAATGTTGCTTTCAGAGCCTGGCTCTGGAGATGGTATTATACATGTGCAGCGGATGGAATATTACTTCCTTGTCAGCTTTAGATTTAAAAAATACAGCATGAGACATACTAAAACCTGGGATGAAACCTGCTCATCAGTGCTGGTGCATTCAGTACAATTTACATCAGTAGGTGTCGACAGCTCATATTGGACGGTCCTTCTATACTGTCGCTAATTCGTGGCATGTTAAATATAAAGTAGATTCATTATTTGGGCTCACAGGCATAGACAAGCCCTGTGGTTCCTTCTCTATCTGTGATATAGTGTGCTGCATAGCTCTGCCCCTCAGGGTCTCCGTAAGAACTGACTCTAAGCTGGTTGTGAAAGAGACTGCAGGCTACACCGCGTTGTCATTGGACTCGCACTGAACTGTACCTAGCGCTGTATGTCTTGGCTGAAGTTCAACACCGTATGTTGTTGGAATTCATGGGCAACACACCAAGATGATGTGAGGACCCAGAAGACAAATTTGCTAATGTGCAATCACAGGACATAGACACTGCTTTGTATTGGTACATTATGAGTCCGTATTCCAACGCTCCCCCAACTGTTGGTATAGAAGAGCGACCAAAAGGCTGATTTTCCAGTGTGGAGGCTTTAACTCGATTTGAAAAGGAAGGACCATAATACAGGGCTACAGAGTTTCTGGTTTTCTGAACCTGATATATCAATAGGTCACTGGAGAAGAAAATTTGGGACAGTTTCAAAGATGTCACTCTGAAGTAGATGGCAGACGCGGAGTATTGTGCCATTTCAGTTTGTGCACAATATGTATGGCACAGGCTGGAAAAAAAGAGATACAAATATGAAGGCATATTTGATGTGCCATCATCTCAAAGGATTGTTCCTTTATCTGAGGAGGGAACTGTAATCCTGGGGAAGTGCTAAAGTGCTTCATAATCTAAATTGTGAAGTTACTGGCATTCTGTAAAATAGGAGTACGCCTAACATGCCACAACAAGAAAAGGTAATGCAGAACTGCAATTAACACGACGTTATTTTTAATTCATAAAAATACTGTTTATAGAGCTGCAGTGAAAGAAACTGACTCTTAATGAAGACTGATTGCAAGTCAGACTTTGCCTTTCGTCCTGCAGCTTTTTGTTCACTACAAGAAGAAAGTGAGCTGGGAGTGAGATCATTTGTTTGTAGCACAGAGTCCCTTGAGTATCCTCTCCTCTTTCATCACAGCCAGGGGGACTTCTGCTTCACCCAGCTCAGGCGCTGCAGCACAAAGGGATCATGAGGCTTTCTCCCTTGCATACGACCTGCTCCTCCCCACCTCTCAGCAGTTTCTGCTCCAAATAACAGAAGCCCTGTTTACTGTAGTGCAGTAGGTAATATCATTTCCATCAGACTGCTGCCCCAAATCAGCTTGATTGAGCTCCAGTTATGAGGTCTTCTGCATACAGTAGCACAGTCAGTGAGGCTCAGCTGGTTAGTCTACCTCAACAGAGTGTGTTTTTTGGCATGGGACATTTCCAAAGCACAGCCTATAGGGACAAGTGGAGAGGCTCCCAACTTCTGCCAGGTCACACCATCCACATCAGCATACTCAAGCCTGTACCAGGCCACAGACTTTGTGGTGCTTTGTGTGTTGCATTTTTTGATACAGGCTACCCGAAAAGTATTTTGGAGAGCTGAGAGCAGGGGCCACTGTGGGAAAATTGAACCTGCAGAGCATTTTGTAGAGAGCGAATGACCAGGGATCCTCACAGGTCCCCTTTCTCCCTTGCCAAATGGATCTGGGTAGGACCAGCAGCCCTGTCTCACAGCCTTACAGCCTTCCTCCTACGGCAGCATCTTTGCTGACCGCCATGGTGATAAGAGGTAGTCTTATGGAGCCACTCCTCATCTGCTCCAGGTCCACTTTGCTTCCCCAGCCTGTTTTGACTATAAGTTAATGAGGGATCATACGATCAGCTCAGCAGAAATTGTACAGGGGTGCCCTTGCAGAAGCAACTCAGGGAAGAAACTCGTTGAAGCAGGAAGAAGTCTTGCTCCGTTAAGCAGCGAGAGAAAAAACACATTTTACCATAAAAGGTATGCAACACAAAAGTTAAGCTACCCTTCATGTGTCAGACAAAGAAACTGAATATATTCCTGTCAATTCCTGTTTGAAGTATTTCCAACAAATTCCCTACACCCTTGTACTGCCATAAATAGATGTAGAAATACCATCCATTATATGAAGTACTATGCAAAGAGTCCCTTCCCAGGTTTTGTAAAGCCATGTTCTAATCACACTGCAACAGAGTTTTCATTTCTCTTTATTGCTAATTAAAACTGCAATATTGTGTAGCAGTAAATTTTACTGCTGATCAAAACTGTTTGTATATCTTGTCACATAACCTATGCATTCTCAGGAAACAAGAGAGCTTGATTCTGCCTTCAGATGAGACTAAATTTGAAGGAAACTTGAATATCAAATGACACAAGTTAAAAAATGTGAGACAAGATTCAGAAGGAAAGAGGTTTTCAGATCAGCAGTTGAAAGTAGAGCTGGATGAAACTATTGTATCAAACATTTCTTCAAATCTAGGCAAAGTTTTGACTGAAACTTGTCTGTACAAAAAGTAAATTGGAGCAGAATTATGACTTCATGTGGAAAGTGAATCTGGGTTGAAGTGACGCTTGAGACCCAGAATCTGATTTGCACTTCGAAACAGGATCAGTCTGAGCAGTTTGTTCCCACCCCTGCAAAGGGCCACCTCGCAGCCCTGACCTCCTCTGAACTTTCAGGGGGTTTGAAGAGCGGGGCTGTGATCTCAGCACTATATATCCGCTCACCTCTGCTGAAAAACACGTCAAGGGAAATGCGGAAAGGGTGCAAAACCCAAGTGAATGGAAACAATCAAACAACAGATTTCATTTTTTTTTCCCCCCATGGAGCCCTGTAAACTGAAACTGCTGAAGTCTGCACGGGAGTAATTAAAATGCTATATACCATGTGTTTCAAAGACTATCTGTATTTTCTAGTCTGCTGCTAGTATCTAGTAAAATCAATCCCTAAATGCTGACTGCCATTCAGTTTTGAGGCAGAGAAGCTTTGAATTCATATCCTGATTTGATTTTGGGGTTGTCTGGGGAGTTAAAAATCTGGGCCTTTTTCTGGTGCGCAGGTCTGTTGTTCCTTGCCAGGTTATCACTGCTCCCTTTACTTTCTTCAGGGTTTATCCAGTTTACACATATTTGAAAGGTGAATTCATCCCACTTTCAGCAACTCTCTCAGTTTTTATCTCCAGAAGTTGTGTGCCTTCATGCTACATTTTTTTTTCACTGTGTATATTTAAAAAAAAAAAAAAAAAAAAAGGCAATTTTGGCAGGTTTGTAAGCTACCCTCTTAAAAGCAAGAAAGAAATTTTGAATTAAGAGTAACTCAGTATGGTGTGACACTGTCCTCAGCTCACCCCATTATTCCTGTGTGTTGTGGCACATATGGCATTAGTACAGTGTGTGAGATTCCCTGCAAAGCTAAGGAGAGGTAGGTTGATTTAAGGACATGGTTTCCAGCCAGATTTTCAGCTTTAACTTTAAATTTCCTTTGTGTTTGGGGAAGAGAATTTTAAAGTGGATCTTAAATGTTATTTCAAAGAGGTGTGTGTTTTTGTTTTTTTCTAAAAGCTTCAAGTAACACTGTCTACTGGACTTTTTAGCTGCAATTATTTTAGAAAAGAGGCATATAATGTAAGTGTAAGTGTGAGATGTCGTGCCCAATAGGAAACTCAAGATGTTTGTTTGTCTTGCTGACAGTGGCAGTATTCTTCTAAATGCTGTCCCTTCTTGACATGAACAGAAGTGCCTGTGAGCACAGCACTATTAGCAGGACAAAAAATCTGTTTCAAATCCCCTGGTAATACTCATATGTTGAATACAGTTTTGACCAAAAAGACCATCAATTATTCTGATCTTCACGAGCTTTCTGTTGGATTGCCAATAATGTGCACTTTTAAAATTAATATTGCACTATTTTGGTCAAAAAAAATTAAACACAGAATAAGAGGTCCTGATATTTGGAATGTGGTTTGAAAGGTTGCCCTTGTCTGAGAGCAAAAAAAATCCAATCATAAATATCTGCATTTGAAATTTTTAAGATATGCAACAAACTGCTTGAAAGTAAACTAAAGAATCCATAGTAATAATCTGGTGAATACTTTCAAAAGATTATTTATTTATAAATATGAGAATATTTAAGAAAATGAAGTCTTTTCAGACAGAATAAACAAAACCATTTTCAACTAATAAATTTATTCTGAATGATCCTCCCAGTTCTAACCCAAAGGGACTGTATATTCTTGTAAGAGTCTTCCATTTCAAATCAATCTTTAAGCGGGTAAGAGTTTTATACCATGAAATACCACCTAATGATGTGTTTAGGATACAAAAGCTAAAGGAAGAGTAGCGATAGTGGCTTTGATTTGTCAACAGCTTCCCCCATGAGAGTTTCATAGGGGTTGCAAATACCCTAGTCATTTAAATGCCTTATTTACAGCTGCGGTAGGCACTTGTACACACGTTCTCATAACAACACTGCTGCCTATTTTCATGCACAATTGTTCACTGGGATTGCAATTTTTAGGAATTTTGATTCCTAGTTCTGTGGTGCTTTTGTTAATCCCAGTAATTGCCTGTTAGCTTTTTAGGCTTCTTAAGTATTCCTTAGTTTTCTGGGATCTTTTGGTGTAAGGTTTCAGTTACATGAAAAGGAAATGGAATATTAAAAGCGAATGCATAGCTTCCTGCCTTATTTGGCATAGGGCCAGACCCACAAAGGTCCCAGGAAGTTGTAATTTGATGCCAGAAAGATAAGAATAACAGATATTGAAAACGAAATCTCCCCTGGACTCCAGACAAAGTTATGCAAAGCAATAAAAGATGCAGGTGACGGATTTTTAGGACCTGACAATAACATTGTCCATTATTGCTGAAAAGTCATGTGTAGGGTGAAAAAGGCAACTGTTCAACAGAGCAGAGCAACATTACACAAGAGTCAATGCCAAAAGGAATAAAACAGTGTGTCAAATTGAAATTTTTAGGGGAATGCAGGGAATTATCCACATTAAAATTTGGCTGTGAACTATGAGGCTAACACCTCTTCTCATATGCAATATGAATTGAGCCTTTTAACAACTGCAGGTGGTCAGAACCTGTATTTCACTTGTCTGAGCCTGTATTTCTACTATATATTGCAATTAATCTTTTTCTTTTTCCTGTTGCTTTTTCACATAAGAAGTACATAGAGTGCAACATGGCTGGCTGGTCACATTTGCATGTGCATCTGTGTCCAGCAGCAATGCTCGTGACCCAGTGACAGCATCATGATTCAAAGAGCACACAAAGCTAAAAAACCTCCAAATTATTGGGTACTTGTAGAAACACTGCATGTCCCTCTTTACCAGGTTGCATGATCTGCATTGGCCCCATTCTCAACACCGACTCCATCTTCTCCTCCAGTGGGGCAGCAGCCAGGGGCATGGGCAGGGGCTGGAGCTCCCCATCTCTCCCAAATTCAGCTCATCCTGTTTGCAGCGTGAGGGGATCACTGGGGTCTGGGGGTCCTGGGAAGAGAGCGGATACAAGATGGGGTACAAGATGCAGGATAGAGTTTCTTGCCATATTGAGACCAAGGAGGGAGGAGGACATAGTGATATGCCAAGGATCACCTTGCTATGAGGTGGTCCCAAGCCCTCCAGCAAGAGCAGAGCCCCTGAAGAGGAGGGGACGGAGGGGACCAAGAGGGAGAAACCTTCATCCCCTCTCACAGGACCCCTGAATCCTTGACCCAAAAGATTTCCTAGTGAGGAGTCAGCATCTGAGCAATTCCAGTTACTTTTTTGGCATCACGGTCATGAAGGACTCAAAAGGTATTAGAAATGGTTGGGAAGAAATAGAGAGGCACAGTAAATATAATCTAGATTTTGTGGATTAAACTTTTCATTGGGTGACATGTTGAAACATAATTTATTTGAGTGAAATGGTTTGGTTAGAGAAATATCATTTTGAAAGTTTTAAAGAGGCATCCTGTCAAAATAGTCTGTTTTCATATTGCTTAAGTAGAAACAGCTCTTGGTTTCAAAACTCAAGATAATTGGAAGAAAAACTCCTATAAAACAAATAAATGAACATGTAAAAACATCAGCACTGGGAGGAAGTGATTTGAAATGCTTAAAACTAAACATTTCTGTTAGTATGATATTTTTTTTTAATTATCCAATGACATAAACTTTTCTTCATGACATGGGAGAAGGAAAATTTTAAAATCTTGAAAGTTCTCACAGGATGGGAAATTAATTTCCCATCCTGTGCTAAGACATAGCTATACAGCACTTTCTTATATTTATCTTCCTATCCTTCTATGCAGGATAAGCCGGAATATAAATCTATAAGTGAAGAGACAGGTTAATATAAATGGTTTGAGTGAATCTCTTCTCTGATCATTTTTTCCTTCCCTTTCTTGATGTCACTGTATGAAAAATCTCACAGCAACAACAAAATGTATGGTAATAGTTCAAAACAAAATTGAAAAATTTCTAAAAGTTGAACTGGAAGCATTTTTGTCTAGAGTTTATTGGGAGTATTTTGTATTTTTAAAAGTTTAGAAAACTTTTATGACAGTAGACAAACTATGAAACTCTATGAACTTGGAATTAAATGGAATCTGAAAAGTGACAAACAGGGAAAAGAGAGAACATATAATTTTAGAACACAAAAAGGTAACTAAATTTGAAAAATTGCATTAGTATATCATTTTCAGTATGTAAGCCATTAGAGAAAAAGTGTAAATTACACCCTGTAACAAAGTAAAAATGTTTTCAATGTTTAAAGGTAATTTTGTATTACTGCTACTATTACTTAAACTCTTAGCTCTTATAAATATCTAAAGACAGGACCCCTGGTGATATTACCTGTGTCTTAGGCAAAGAGCAACAATTTCAATTCCATTCAACTACATTTGTATTTTGCCAAGTGCTATCAAGCACTGAGTTGCATAATTTGCTATCTAAGTGAAATAGATATTTTTCGTGCTGCACATTTATCACTCTCCTGTGGGCCTCGTTACTGACAATCAAATCATAAAAGATGTTCAAAATTGTCATGATGCACTTATTTTCTCATGATATTTGATACAAATAGTTTCTTCTACAAAAATGGCCTTTTTTTACCGTAGCATTTTAGAGTAGTTCTTAAAGAAACAGGATGCAGTTGTTTTTTAGCAGATTCTACATAGGCATTTGGGAAAAAAAAAGAGCTTTTGATAGCTGATCCTATTTCTAAATATATCACTTGAGTCTCATTTCTAGGAAAGGAGGAATTTATACTAAGTGTACTCTGATAACATAGCAGAATAAAAATATAGAAAAAATTCTATTTGTACCTGCAAGACTTGCATTTATTTTTTTTCCTTTTCTGTCTTTTATCATGAACTCAGACAATAGAAAAGGCTATTTTTAATTTATACAGCAGTAGCAGTACAGGAAGCTATAATACCCATATCATCCACAGTACCCCCCAATACACTAAAAGATTTTGGGGAGAATCGTCACAAGATTGTTAATTCCCTAGGCCCGTTGAATCCTCGCTGCTGTGACTGATAAGCCGGCACTAAGAATTTCTCCTAACCTGGAGTAGGAAGTAGACTGAGAACATTCAGCTCGTTTCATATGAAGCCACTGAGCTTCCAGGAATCCTGTTTGTGTCAGTCATGGACACGGTTTGCGGCTGGACTAGATGATCTCAGAGGTCTTTTCCAACCTTAATGATTCTATGGAGGGGATATCTGGCTACGTTGTCTACAGCGTACCCAAAGTTCAGAGCCAGCTGTGGTCTTAAAAGAGCATGTGCAGCTCCATCCCCAAAGCAAGGTAACAGTTCACCCCCAGTAACTTGTGAAGCAGCCTTGAAGTATCTTATCATATTGTGCAGTAGACCCAACAGATCTCTCCTTGAGCAGGCAGTCTCCTTAAAAAAGAAATGAAGGAAGCAGGATGGCAGGAGGATGCCTGCCTGCTCTGAGAGTTTTCACTGCATTTTAAGCAAGAGACATCTTGAGGTTTGTGCTTACCCAAATACTTATGCTTGCAACAGGAAAGCCCATAAACATTTGTTTAAGGCTGCCCTGACATACAGAGTATTTAAACTTTTCACTGCTGCTGCTTGTGAGACATATCAAAATGTACATATTTTTTCCAAGATTTTATTCCCTGCACCCTTCTTTATGATTTGATGTGCCAGTTAAAAACTGATAGTCTCTAAGGCGATGATGGAGATGGGTGATTCGTGGTAGAAATACGGCACCGCTGACCTCATGCAAAGGAACAGCTGATGTTATAGTAAGAAGATGCTGGATATTTATTTGTAGGTATAGGGGAGAAATATATTTGTTAGTGAAATGGAGCTTGCTGCAGAGTGCATAAAGGTGAATTATTTGTCAGAAGACTGAAGGAGGTTTATGCAATATAGTATTATTGAGCCGGGCTATTAGCAGAGTGAATTGCTATTGTGACATGCCATTAAATTGTTTTTAGTGTCCACAAAGGTATCATTCTGGAGCAGGCTTGGTTAGTAACAAAGTTATATATTTACTGGACAGCAGCAGATCTCAGAATAAAAATAGTCTATCTGACCATAAAGTAAAATAAGAGAGAGGAGGGTCCTGTGCTGGCAAATTTGACCTTTCACACTGCCTCCAAGCACTGCTGAAGTAACCACGAGCAGTTTTCTCCAACATGCACAACCCTGCAAAAACTGGACTTTGGTCCTACTGCCTTATGTGCAGAAAGGAGTCCCAGTGAAATAGCCTGTGAGCAGACAAGGAGTCAGAGCAATGCAGAGGATTGGCTTCGTCTTGCTGCCGGCTGCCGCTTTATTTATATGCATGATGCCTTCCAGCATTTACATATGGCACATAAGCTTCACCACCCTTGTCAGACCACCTTATGACGATGACTCCAGTCCCACCTAGTCTTCCTTCTGTTTTAGGCAGGAGGATTGTGAGTTTCTGTGGATTTCTCCAAATCTCAGGCAAGGCTTTGTTCGGGTCCAGGAGGGCTGCATGGGCTCCTCTTTCTGGCAGTCAGCATTGCTGTCTGACTCAGCCTGGAGTCATCCAAGCCTTGGTTTTCCCTTGGTCATTTTGGGACCAGAGTTCATATACTCCATCGTTTGTATGTTGCAAAAGATGTTAATAATCTTCCTCATGTTCTCAGACAAAAGCAGGTTACAAACGGGTGAAACTGCTAATAGAGAATAAGGTCAGAGAAACCACAGGCACAGACAGAAACATTAGGGCTGATTACAATGTTCCATCTTTAACTTTGGAAAACATGTAACATTACAGCATTCAATCAAATGCCTTTAATTTAATCATGTTTATATTCTGATTGGAAAAAGAAGAAAAATTTGCCAGGATTAATATGTTAATTTAACAATGCAAAAACAAAGAAGGAACTCTTAACTTGAGATTTGTTTAGGGGAAAAAAGGGAATTAAATATATGTATATATGTATATATA
>VZTL01095878.1:0-16510 GCA_013400535.1 Scopus umbretta | reverse complement strand
CACGCAGCCTTCTTGAACCTCATATGGTTGGCATCGGCCCATCGATCCAGCCTGTCCAGATCCCTCTGCAGAGCCTTCCTGCCCTCGAGCAGATCGACACTCCCGCCCAGGTTGGTGTCATCCGCAAAATTCCTGAGGGTGCACTCAATCCCCTGGTCCAGATCATTGATAAAGACATTAAACAAGGCTGGCCCCAATACTGAGCCCTGGCGAACACCACTTGTGACTGGCCACCAACTGGATTTAACGCCATTCACCACAACTCTTTGGGCCTGGCCATCCAGGCAGTTTTTTACCCAGCAAAGAGTATGCCCGTCCAAGCTGTGAGCAGCCAGTTTCTCCTGGAGAATGCTGTGGGAAACAGTGTCAAAGGCTTTACTAAAGCCCAGGTAGACAACATCCACAGCAAGTACAAACAAACAAAAATAATTTGCTACTTCGCTTTACACAGAGGACACCACCACAAAACAGATTTTGCAAATCATTTGTTTCAATATTTTGAGTAGAGTCAAGGACTTAGCCCAAAGTCACCATTTTGCAACAGTTCTATAGTCTTGTGTAACAAAATGTTTAATTTAGATGTTTTAAGTACAGGAAAAAAATACTCAAAATGATGGATGTTCCTAAGATGCATTCATTCTGCCTATTTTGAAATAGCATAACAAACTTAATAAGCTGTTAAGAGTAATAAGGACATCATATTAAGTAGTTGAGAAAGTAGAGAGAACACAGCAAGCTCAGACTTTATCATCTGAAGAAAGCTGCAACACATATTCCTGGTGTGCAATCTTCATGACCCTTTCCAGTAGCATTAACATATTACAGTGTAATTTTCTCATTTCTAGAGTCCCTTAAACAAACAAACAACAGTAGATGCAATCAAGAGAAGGTCATTGAGTAAGGCCTCCCATTCTAGAATTTCATTAAAAATATTATGTCCAAGGATTAACAAAAGGATTCTGTTACTGAATCTGTCAGTGCAAATCAAGTCACAGAACTAATAATAGTTGAAAGTAATAGCACAAAGCAAACAAAGAAAATTCATACAACTCTAGAGACAGCCAGTCCTGAGCTTTATCTTGCTCTTCTAAAATCCTCAGAAACAAAAAAAATACATTGTTTTGTCTTCCCTGCAAGACATCGGCTTGGACTACTCTGCAGGCCAAGCACTGCTTCATAGAGCTCTTAAAAATTCTTGGGAAAAGGAAATCCCTCTGAGTACCAAACACCATCTCTGTGCAAAATGAATGTCCAGCGTGTTACATGCACGGAGCAACCACAGTGAGCAAGTGCAGGCTGACATTGATACCAACAGCTGTGCTGACTTTAGATATCCATGTCCTTGCACACATCCTAGATCTGTGCATGGGCTTGAGCTTTCATGAAGCCGAAATGTGTTGTACCTGGCAAATTTGCCACAGCTTTGGATAGTAGCTTCATCTGAAACATTTTATTAAGCATCTGTGCTCACCAGTCCTTCTAACAAAAGGTGCAGCCATGGGTGGACACCAGCTTATTCAATTTGACCCAATCCTGTCCAGCTCTGAGTCTGCTCTAGATCATTTGGAATACAAATGATCTGCTGTAAAGCCAGACCTTTTGTCATTGCCCATCTACCATAACCTGTGGCCCACCCAGATTTCTGTTCCTAGCTAGGCAACTCTTTCCAATGGCAAAGTTAAAACATTATAATGTGCTGAATAACACATTTCACTTGTCTCAGGTGATTTATGATGCTAATACTTTTGAATCCCTCGTCTCATAAATAGTGAAAATGGAAACCTTTCACTTTATTTTTCTTTTCTACCAGAGTTAACACTCATATGCAAAAAGCATATCTGACCTGGTAAATAACTAGGACCTATTCAGAACAGCATGCATTTTTGGTTCGGACTATAAGCCTTTTTCTTTTAATTAAAATAGAAAGTAGAGAGTTAACTGTGTAGGTCCTGGCTGATTAGATGCAGATATCAGTTTATGATAAAACAAGGGCTATGTTATGTGAGGTTAGGAAGAGAAGGCAGTGGTCATTATCCACTGAGTGCCGTTTCAAGGAGATGCAAACTATTAATTTTTCCTGGAACACCAAATATAAACAGAGCAATATTCTTTGCCATATTAAATGGATATCCAGATGCTTATCCCTACAGTTCAAAGCACTGCTTCAGAGCTATACAAAAGAGAAGAAAACGAGCAAGAGCACATAAGTAACCTGAGAAACCTGTGGATGGTTTCCCTTTGGCCTGATCCCCTCCATGCAGAGGGGAGTTCAGCAGTATGTCCCATTGAAAGTTTCATGCAACAGACTCATGAAACAACATACTATCAGATGTGGACAAGAGGTGGCTCCATACCTCAATAACTGTTCCAAATCACAATGAAGATCCAAGCCTTATTTGCTGTATAAACATAAAATAAAAGACATTTCCTGCCCCAAAGAGGTCACCATTTAAGTAGACAGACAAAAGCTTGGACAAGAATAATATTTATGCTTTCCTAACGCAGTTGGGAACTGCAGCACTAACTGATGGAATCCTTTGTAGTGCTAAAACACTATTCACATTATACACCAGGTCAAAACTTTAAAGTAGCTTGCTTGGGTTGTGGTGCACAATACTTAGATATTGTGATGCACAACACTTAAATCACAAATGTTACCTACTGAATGTCTATTCACAGACCCGAAGGGATCATGGCAGTATACTGAAGTTCATGCTTCCATTCTCAACAGTTATGACTGACTGAGCTAATTTAAAGTTAGCTCACGTAAGTAAATCCAAGCTGCAATTACACCTCCAGATAGAAGTATACCTATTCTCAGTGACTTGCCCAGTGTAGGAAATAAAAAGACTGCAGTAACGCTAAGATCTGAACAAGGATATCTGGGTGCCAATCCAGCATCTCACAAGTCTACCCTTATTCTCTAGGGTCTTTTTAGGTGCAAAAGTTAATTCCTATGTCTGTAAAATTCAGACTGCACTAATATCTCTGCCTGTGGTACATGGGATGTAAGAAGCGGATGAACTCAACAGCAGGAGAAACTCTTTTCCTTCCCTCAATTCTCAAGACAGAAACAGTTTCACTGCCAGGAAAGCCATATAAGACATGTATGAATGCCCATATAATTTGGGTGCTTTGTCCTATGTTAAACCTGGCTCTGGATTTATATGGCATAGAAATGGGAGGAGGGGAAGGACAACACAAATTAACTTAGGTTGTCAGTGATTGTTCTGGGTTTGGGCTCTCATACTCTTTATAGTTTGGTGTTACTTCTAAATATATATATTTTTAAGCTAATACACTCCATAAAAAGGCATGCCTTTTAAAAATAAGCTTCCTTTAAAAAAAATTAAATCTCATGGCAGCTTGTTGATTAAACCTTTAGCTTTGTGGAACACCTGAACAAACAATAGCAGCAAATTTCTGACACCAATACAGGCAACTTTCTCCAGAAGAGCTGCTGAACTACATTGGGTGATAAATTCTGCCTCTCCAGTGATGGCAACGAAGGCATTTTCCTGCACACCCCAAGGTGTGCCACCCAGTGCCAGTCCTCTTTTGGTGGGACTTGAGGTCCCTGGCATCCTTCCTGCTGGCACTGGAGCAGGAAATGCACATTGTCTGAAATGTTGTTCTAAGGTAGCTCACCGACAGCCAGCAAGAGCTGTCTTGCAGAAATATCACCAGCTTTAACTATTTATAGCACAGCCATCTAGCTGCAACATTTTTTCCCAGCAGGGGACAGGGGGTCAGTATCTCCCATCAGTGTTTTGACAGTTTGTGAGATGTGAATATAGCTGGGTGACACATTACAATTCTGCAGACCTATGTGAAGGGAGGGAATTTTACCTTTTACATTCAGAAGACTGCACGGCGCTTCACACTGGTGGCCAAAGGATTAAAAGATAGATTAAATTTTCATAAAGAATGAACATGCTTTTTTCAAGTCTTCCCGTCTTTGAATTTTAGCAAATTCAAATTCTCTGGTTTTCTTTCTTTATTTTTCCTAAAGTAAAACATTCATTTTTTAAATCATACTTAGAAGATTTCTTAAATCATTAGATTTTCTTAAAATATGTACGATGAGCTCTTTAAAGATATCCACAATTCTTTAATTTCAGTTAATTTCTTTCTAATATCCATCCCACTAAGGTAAGCCACTAACAAAGCTTTACTTTTTCAAACACACTTCTGTCAAAGTCCTACATTAAATCAACAGGAGACAGATCATCTACTCAACATGTCGTTCAAATAATTCAACATGGCTATCTTCAGTTACATAAAAAAAGGTTCTCCCAGAGGTGTGAGCCATCTTATTCCTTTTCTCCTTGCCCGGAGAGTTCTGGTGGAGAAGTCTTCAACCAAAACCTTTACAAAACAGCTCTCCAAGGATGGGCATTAGGCCCCTGCATCTGAACTTCTGCCCAGAGCCATTTCTGAGCTGCCCTCCAATTGAGCTGCATACTATCTGCTCAGTTTGCCTGCAAATGGTGCCTCATGAATATTATTCACATGCCTCACACCTTCTACCTCCTTGCTCTCATCTCTTATCATGATGCAAAGTGGTGGGATGTGTTTCCACCACAGAGAGCAAGTGGCTCCAGCAGGCTTGGCCATACACCTCACATGGGCTCTCCTGTTCACCAGCAATGGCAAAATTCACCAAGGCCGAACATTTACTTGTCCTTTCAGGACCAATACAGGGGCCTCAAGTCCCACCAAAAGAGGACTGGCACTGGGTGGCACAGGGGTGTGCAGGAAAATGCCTTCATTACCATCACTAGAGAGACAGAATTTATCACCTGATGTAGTTCAGCAGCTATTCTGTCCTTTCAGGGACACTGAGAGGCAGTACAGTGCCCTTGTTCCTCCTATTTGAATGACTCGTACTGAAGCAAGATCTTTGTTCAGATGTGATCCTCTGCGGCCTCTACACTATCCTGTGAATTTGTCAAAATCTGTCCTTTTCTATAATGAAACAATGTTGTGTGTTGATGCAGCATTTGTGAGTGATGTTGGAAGTAAACCATACCTCTTGTGATGGAAGAAAAACTATCCTGTAAGAGCTAATGAATGAGGTATGCAACACCGTACTGAGATGTTTACTGTTTGACCACACTGAAGCATATGTGAGCAGGTCTCAGAAATCAGTATGGTGATTTAGTTAAACAGCAATGAGTTGCTGACATGTTCTTTAAGGAAACTGAGGGATGCCTACTCAAGTATATCCACGCCCAGCCCAACCTGTCTGAAGCGATTAGGCTGCTCATGGATCACAGGACACCTGGGAGAAGACAAGGGGAGGAAGATAATGGTTGTAAAACAGCCATAGGTAGGCGAACTGTTGTGTTAGATTGGGTTCCTTCACCCAGGTTGCCCTTTCTTCTTACTCAGCACTGAATTTGGTCCTGAAATAGCCTTTTGCTGACTGACTTTGCTACTGGGCAAAGACTGGCCAAGGGAGATCTACAAAAGTGAAAACCCAGTCAGATCTTCTTAGGAAGTGTGAAAAATGATTTGGAGTCAGCCTGAGAAAGACATGTATCAGTTTTCTCCACTGGAGGTGGTGGCACAATACCAAATACAGAATGGGCGCATGTTTATAAAAATCAGGACATTTTTGACATAGCTAGTCCAGTTGTCATTACGCTACTTGTCTTTATCTATTCAAAACTGTGGCATTTACAGTGGTAAACATTAAAAATACAATACTCAATAGTGACCAATGTTTGTGCCCCATAGTATTCAGAAAAGACAGAAGCTCCTTCAGAGGGTCTGATGATTGGCAGCAATAACGCTTCCATTTATACTGCTTCTTTGTGTGAATGTAGCAGCTGGAGAAAGTCTTTGACTGGTGTTCTTGAGACTACAGACGCCAGAAGAGAAAAGCATGCTCATATAAGGAGGTTTGTTTTGCTGCATTGCCAATATGACCACATTTAACTACAAAAATTAAAATGGTTTATAGAAAAAGAAATGCCACTCATTCCTTTGCGTAAGACAGATGTGTGCTCCTCCTCGTCTCTCTGAACGTGAGGTTTTCCAGTGGTTCCTCTTGGGATAGCACAAAGAAAACCCTTCCTTTGCAGTCTACTTTAGCCACAACCTGACTTCAAACTCTGATGAAAGAACCATGTTTTTATGAGGCCCATTCCATGGTTGATTCCTCTGCTGAAACTGCTAGCAGCCATGGCCCCCTTCAGGATGGCTTTTCCAAGGCTTTTCCTCTACAGTATAGAATTTGCAAGACTTCTCAGCTGCCTGTTAGTGTGCTTTTGCTTGTTTGGCAGTTTTAGACTTTTCTTGGGGTCTTATCAACTTAGTCAAGCTAACCTGATGTAGCAAACACTGTATCAGCCTGCAACTTAGGTGAACTCAAACAAGGCTGGAAAGCAAAAGAAATGTGGTAGAGGTTATGTTGCCTATGCAGATGAGACATGGATCTTTCAACAGCACTGGCTGTGCATTTGGGGAAGGTCATAGAGACGGGACCTGCTTTGCTGGTTTAAGTCACTAGGACCACAAGTGTTATTGCCAAATGGGCTGCACCCAGCCTAACCTGTGAGGTTAGGGTGTAAGGAGATGTTTTTCATATTTCTCTAATATTCTCACCACTTGAAAAGAACAAACTAGCAGCTATGCCTTACTTAGTGCTAAGGATGTTATTTCTCAATTGGACAAGAAGGTTTGATAATACCATTTTAATGGTTTTGCCTACATTTTAATGCACTCACAAGAAGCCCTGTCAACCTTTTAAATCTCTGAACAGAAAGGAAAAACTAAAACACTACAGTGGTAGTGAAAAAAGCTACTGTAGAAATGCAATTCCACTAACTTTGCTGTTGCATACCTGTGCATCTTCACATAGTGAGATTTCAAAATTACCTTGACAAAAATAATTGGTTTCAATACAACACTTGTTTTAAAACTTACTGAAAACAGACTAAGTATAATTTAGCCGTTCCATTGCCAATCTTCTGGAATTGTTCCAGGATCATCTGATCAGGTATCACAGAACTGAGCTGAAAATATAAAATATCCTAATAACTTGATCGGCCCATCCAGTAGGGGTCTAGAAGGTCCTGCTTTGTCCCCCAGCCTCGGACTGAGGAAGGAATAAGTCATTTAGGAGAACTGAAAGGTTATAAGAAGGTGAGATGAAAGAATGAACTTCTGAGAAGTGCTGGGAGTTAGGAAGTGTCTCAAAGAAATGGAAGAGAAAAGGGTGATATATGGCAACCTTTTTGTTTTTATTACAGGTCATCATATGTAGTAACATTTGCAGCAGCCTCAGTGCAAAACGAGCTCAAACCACAAGCAGAAGGCTCAACTGGTTGTTACACTACGTATACAACTTTGTTCCTCTTAGCTACTAGTGCTATTTTTTATACTATTAGAAATTACACAAACTTGCAAAATGAAAATACATTTTGGTTTTAAGCTACCTGTCTTTTAATAATTTTCTTCAAGGTGTTTTTGAATCTCAGTAAGCAAAAAAACCCACAAAAACATAGCTCATACACTCTCCTCTTAGTATCATCTATTTTTTAATTTCCATCTATTATTACAAAAATGTATAAAACTACACTGAACATAAGCATGGATGTAGTCCAGTTCCTCCTAAAAACAACAGGAGATTTTAACATTTGGTTAGCTTACAATTTCACATGAGCGGGTTTAAAGAACAGTATTTGATATAGATTATATGCCAGCTAAATTTAAAGGTCTTCTGATGTAAATTATTGCAGTCCTGCCAAAGTCAGTGATACCAATTTTGGCTATCAGATGATAGAGCCTTTAATATTCTTAATAGTGCAAGGTGATGAAAACTGATCTACAGTTACCTGGTTTTAATTTCACTGTTCTAAAATTACTCTAATTTCACTCTGATATGCATAATATGAATGAGATGGGTCACACTCTGCTGCTTCTTGGGGTACCAATGAATTGTCACCGCTGCTGTTGGTTAGGCTGTTTGTGGTTTTCTTACCCGAAGGTCAGCTAAACTCCAGGTATACTGGTCTAGCCTGACTTCAGAAGCAGGACTTCTTGTTTCCATACATATGCCTTGTGAGGGAAAGGCTTCTGCTACTAGCAGATTATATTAATTCTGTAATAATCTTATGATTCTGCTATATCAGTATGTGAAAAACCTAATAGTGAGTAATGACACTAGTGTGCATTAAATGAACATGACCATTTCTGTACATACAATCATCAACTGTTCATATCAGCAGTCAGAGAAGCAGCAGAAATATAACTCTATCTTGAACTATTATATTATGATGTCATAATATTTGTGACATCATATGAGTATAATAAGAAACATGAGAACCATTTGCCACTTGCTTTCTTAGTAAATATTACTTCTGCTTAAACTCAGAAATATTGCAGTTGAAAACCAAAGCCATAGTATAAATAGTTCAAAAGCCTTTAATTTTTCATACACAGTCCCAAGCACAATGCAGAACAATAAATTGCCCTGTTTTATCATATTTCTTTTTTTTCCCTCAGGCATTTCTTAAAAAAAACACAGCCTTTACCTGGAATCCCGGTTTACTCCTCTGCAATGACTTAGACAAACTAACCTTTAGTAACTAAATTTAACTGTTACACAATCTACATAACCACAGGCCTAGCCAACAGACTGCCATAGGACAAATTAAATTTTACTACAATTCACTTTTGCTTAGAAAAAAGTGTTACATTTCACAGAAGCCACACAAAGATTGTTGTTTGGAAAAAAAAAATAATCAGGGTAGGTTTTCACAGTAGTAGCCAGCAGTGAGTTTTCACAGAAGTTACTAGAACTGTGTCAGTTACTTCATCACAGAATTTAACTCAGAATTTCTAATTATTACAGTAACTTTTGGGCAGCATTTAGTAACTCTTGATGACCAAATTTATTCTTATGAATGCTGATATCTCCGCAGGCTTCTAATATTCTGGTTAAGTGTAAATTTCATTATTAGAAAAAGTTTAGAAGATTAACTGATGTCATATTTTGGAGGCAAGATCTGGAACATAAAACTGGAGTTTTGTCCTAAAATGAACAGAAAAATCTTCTACTTCTTTCAAAAGTTAAGTTACACAGGCTTCACAACAGATTGAAAAAATTAAATTACTTTCTTTTGGTTCCCTCTACCCCCTAACTTCTGAGGGAAACAACTAAGGTTTAAGATAACAATTAACATCTGAGAGTCTGTAGCATAGGATTTTGTTTTGGTTTTGTTTGCTAGTTCCACAGATAGTACACTTCTTTCCCTACACCTACACAATTCAAGCATCTGTCTGTAGATAGAATTGGCTGCACTTTATAGCTCATGCCAGAGGAGCTCCACTTAGAAGGGCGTATCACCTTGATGGCATAAGTTTATTTTTGCTTTGTGGAAGAAGGGCAAGAGTAATAATTATGTGCTCTCCTTCTGGGTCTCGATATACAAGTCCTCATCCTGAGCAATAAACAATCACAGATAGCAGACACCTATGATTTACTAAAGTTAAACTAAATTTGAGGCGTGGTAGTATATGTCTGCTAGTGCTCATGCCAGTCCTTGTAAGGCTGGGCACTGTCTTCTGGGGAATTGTTTTTTGTTTGGTTGACAAGAATTTGACTTTATTAACAGAGCAAGGGATAAATGCAAATAAATATAACAATTTCTTTATTATTGCTCTGTTTTTAGAAGTTCTTCTGTGTTAAATCACAATTCAACACTCAAATAGCCTGGTGAGTGAGAAAACCTGCAGTAAGTAAACTTCCTGTTCAAATGAAGAAGAGATCCTACTCTTCTGTTATCAGACATACCCTTTGAGATATGTTTAGTGAAGCCAGAGTGGTTTTCAGTGTGCAAGCAATCAGTAGTGAAGAGCTCTTGCAGTTTCACTTTCTGTCACAGTCTTAAATTAGTCTGAATTATATTTTTACTGCATTTACTACAGATTCTGAGAAGAAAGGCTTTGGATTTGCAGCACAGTAACAAATGGTGAGAATTTCATTTTCAGTGGCTGTGGGAGCAGCAACTCGAACTGAGGAACTTCTGAAAAGAAATAAATCTCTCAAAGCAAGAGAGCATTGTCCCAGCAGCAGACAGCATGCTAGCTGAAGCCCAAGACTGTGTTAAAATAGCTGTACCTGGCCCTTGTTCACAGCTGGCTTGCAGCCAGTAAACTTGAGTGTGGGATGAGCACCCTCTGTCTGTCTGCAACTCTCTATATAGATATACCCTGAGGCTTCCTGGAAGCAGCTTCCAGCTTCCTCAATTTTCACAGCTCATATAGGCTTAAAAATGCCTATGGGGTACTTTTAGTGATGATATTTAGTTATTCTTTCCAGGCTAAGGAATATCAAAATGCAGCAGTGGTCCATTCTTATTTCTCTCACTTTCTATGCTCTGTCCTGGAAACCTTTGACAAACATTTTGCTTTTTCAGCACTGAACTTCCCACACACACACCCTTAATGAGACTAAGTGAGATACAGGGTCACTTTGCTTCCCAGTGAATCTCAAAGGAGCTGTAAAGAATGGGAAAGGCTCATGGCATTGTGAATGTTTTTGTGGAACAGGGGATTTGCAAGTAGATCATAACAAAACACTCCTGGAAACTAAAATATGAAGAAAATAAATGTCAAATTAGCCAAGTCTTAGTATGTCATTCAGCAAATTCTAGCACACACCTGAGCCAGCTCTAGGGGTTTTGAAAAAGCTTGTACCATGCAGTATTTGGAAGAGAACCAGCGAGAGACCTTGACCCTTCTGAAGAGCTGCAGAACATCCTCTGGCTGCCTGCTGCCAGACACCTCCCGCACACATCTCATCTACACCATCTGGGGGGACAGATCTGCAAAACATTTGAAAAAGGTCAAAATAGCAAACAGGAACCAAATCCTTGATTTCTTTTCAGTGATCGGTGTTCAGCACCAGAAAGTACTACACTGGGAAGAACTTTTCTGCCCAAATACATCCTTTTATGATGATGGCAGGACTTGAGACTTAGTAGTTACTGTGTTAGAAGAACAAAGGGTAATAAGGAAGAAGGCACTTCTTCCCCCTTATCACCAACTGATATAATGAGCGTCACATGATACAACCACACACCACAAAGTCCTCCTCCTATTGCCCTACAGAGTATAATTTGCCAAGGTGAATGCAAAGCCACTCTTACAAAGCATCTTTTTAACAAATAACCCTATTGACATCAATAATCTTAATGCATAGGATGTAGTGCTCATCAGGCTAAGGGTAATGCAGGCTAAAAGGTCATTACACCTAATTCCTAGTTAAAGGCTCTGTTTCCAATAGGAAGTGTTAGGACTGCTGTGCACCTTTCTCTAATTCCATCGCTTCACCTCTCTCAGAACTGCACCCCTCGAAACTCATTTGCCATCCCCCAAAAGAGACGAGTCAGCTGAGAAACACCCTAAAAATCCACTTGGAACAGTGACTTCTAGAATTAGGAGAAAGGACTTTCCCCTCAGACTGTCAGAACAACTGGGAAAACTCCTAAGACAACTGACCATATTGTTCATGACAGTGGATGTCTTTCCAGGGCCGCACTAATTCCCAGCCTCATCTAACACCAAAAATGGATTTCAGAATTACTCAGACTAAGAAAATACATCGCGAGGTGAAATTTGACTCATGAGCTCATCCCACATTTAGAGAACAGGAAGTATAAAATAGTCAAGA
This sequence comes from Scopus umbretta, assembly GCA_013400535.1. Taxonomy (NCBI): domain Eukaryota; kingdom Metazoa; phylum Chordata; class Aves; order Pelecaniformes; family Scopidae; genus Scopus; species Scopus umbretta. The sequence continues at coordinate 4,824 of VZTL01095878.1, read as the reverse complement.
AGCCTCTGAAAAATGCAGAGTAAAAGTGGAAAGATCAAAAAGGAAACCACAAGAGGGCAGATGGACTACATAATGGATGATGAAATGATTAAATACAGAAGGAAAAAAAGGGAAGGTGTCCTATCTCTTAAGAGAAACCTCATCTGGGGAAACAAGTATTTTATGCAGAAGATGACAAGTCAGGAACATGACAGGAATTCTACTTTTTCCAATTAAAGACTGTGGAATTTTTAGTGGCTGAGTAGTGTTATATCAATAGTTATGGAGATTTGGAAGTCCTCCAGTTATCCATGGGAACAACTGACATATACACCTTTGCTCCCACATGCTTTAGCCTCTCTGGAGGGACTGGCAAGCAAAGTGACAATTAAATCCTTGGTCTTGTGACAGAGACTTTTAAATACTCACCAGCAATGAAATCAGAGCTGAAATGACAGGTCATGTCTTTATTCACAAAGTCACAGGAACCTAACCATTTGGAAGGAGAGTAGTTAGGAAAGGGATTACTTGCAGGAATAAGACATGCATGGCTGGGACCACATGCTTACAGAGACTTTCTTCACTTATGGACAACACCGTGGTCCTCTTGAAGTTCATGTTAAAGGACTCCCTTACTTCCATGGGGTACCATTCACCTATATTTCTTTTACTCCTTGATGGCTAGTCAACTGCTGTACAGGAAGTTTTTAGCATCTTTTTCTTTCTTTAATGTGCTTGAGCTCTGGACCAGGCCCTTTCAGATTTTGGATTCTCTGGGGGACACTCAGCATTGGGGCACAGCAGCTGGGATCATGCCAGTTCCCACCAGCACTTTGCTCAGAGAAATCGTCTGGACCTGCAGCTCTCCTGCTAAGGCAATCTGGCAATTCTGAAGCTTTCTTAAAAAGGAAAAGAGCAACACTGCCAAATTGGGTGGTACTATGATGTGGAGAATAAAAGAATAGGCTCAGCTTATAATGTGAAAGATGTAGGATAGATGCCTGCTTAGCTATTTCCAGGGTCCTTGACTAGAAAAGCCTAAAACCACCAGCTGCCACTTTTGCCAAATGCAGACTGTTCATCTTTCATTAAACGTGGCTATGTTCTCTACATTAAAACATTACATAAACCTCCCAATCACACTTCCTATCTGCTATGTACCTTATTGTAAATGCATTTGAGTAGCCTGTAAAACTTCTGATTTCAAAGGTTCCTTTTTTTTCAACACTCTACTGTCTTTTCTATTCTTACATTTATTCCCCTTTTAATCTTAAAGACATACAGTAAAAAAATCCACATGCCTATGCTAAAGCTTCAGTCCAAGTTTTGCTTGAATTCACAAGGGTTTTCTGCTGACTTCAGATGGAAGGGATCCGATTCCAAAAGAGAATACAGTGTTTAAGAAAAAAAAACATTTAGTCAGATTAAACCCCACATTTTTTTATATCAGTTTACACTGCTACACAGATAATAATATGAAGGTGACCTGCTCTGAACTATACAAATATTCTCAGCATGGCACAGTTTATGGCAGCAACTGTGCTAATATCAAAATCTGCAGACAAATTATTTGGAATGGCTTGTACCAGGTGTAAAAATGGGAGGTATCCTCATCAGGAATGTATGGTGTCTGTAACATATATAGATCTAAAAATGAGACTGCAAACACTGTAGGATCAGAAAGCTGGATTCTTTCCTGGTTTATAATGTTTTAAATCAACAGCTTTCATTTCATTAGGTATATACTGGCTTAATCAAGAGTCAACTTTGACGCAGAAAATTTCACAATGTAATGCAGATTAGTCCTTCATAAAAAGATGCTTATACAATGTATTCCTAATGTCACATACAAAAACACAGCAACCAGTGGAATGAAGGCTTTATGCTACGGGTGATGGGACCTGAGACACTTTGGCTCTCAGCTGCTTGTTCCAATCTAGCCTAGGTAAGTATGATCAAACCATTTACTAAACCACAACTGTCTCATGATCTCTGTAAAATCAGCCTGTTGTTAGCTCAGCTGTAGGCGGATATCTGACAAAAATACCAACACATCTTAAGCTTTTATTGTTAAGTTTCAGGTTAGCACTTCTAAATGGATAACCTTAGAGATAGCCTCCTCAGATAAGACTTGAGATATATTCATGGGGCAACATAGAAAACCCTGGACTGCTCATTTCCACATTCATACAATCCATGCCAGAGGATCTAAAATTTCAGGGACTGTCACAATGGCATGTCTGATGGAATTGGTGAAAAAAGGTAGGTTAAATAATCGTATATATTCTCGGGTAATGGAGGAGCTACGGAATCTGAGAGTTGAGCTTGCCTAGAAGTTAGCAGAACAAAAGCAAGAGCTCCTTGGGATGTTGTTCCTCATACCTTGCTGACACATAATCCTTCCACAAGGTAGCAGAGCCCTCGGGAATTCCAGCTGCTGTGCTCTGCTTCCACACAGAGTACTTCCTAAGTAGGAAGGATCCACAGAGATCTCTCTCTCAAGCAGTACAGAGAAACCACCATAACTTCTGATCATCTGTCCAAAGCTGAGGGTAGAGGAAAGCTGGGGAGAAGACTGGCATGTGGTCCCTTCTTAGCTGATCATACGTGATTTAGTTCAGGAAATGAACTAAGATTTGGATCCATTCCAAGTTATGGGATATTGGTTGGGTGGCAAATGTAGTCTACTAACTCAACAGCTACATCAGGTACCTTTTTCTTTTTTTTCTTGTAGGGTTGTGACAAGTTTATACACAACTTTAATACCCTGTTTCAAATTTCTGCTTTCAGTCATTCATAATTTTGCTGCAGTCAAAACAACGTTAATTAAATTAAGTTGCCTGTGTAATAAACACTAAAAACATCAGAATTAACTCTGACCCTCTATTTATAGCAGAAAACAGGCTATCACATAGTATTTTTTTCTGTAATTCATTTAGTGTATTGGGCAAACAGTAAGCTACTCTTTCTAAGGCACTGGACCGGTTCCAGGAGATCTGTTTCTCTCCCTAATTCTGCCACAAAGATGTCATATGAAATATCATCATGAAGATGCTTTTCTATGTTTTAGTCAATGAACACCGTAAGCTTCTTGAAAAAATCCTGGGACCATCTTTTGCAGCACTTCCATGATTGTTTCAACTAAGTAAATAGCTAAACACTCAAAGTTTGGTTTTGGCCATTTTGCTTGGTTTGTTGTATGTACAGGAATACGGGTGAATAGTTTTGCAAGCCTTGTAGTCCATCAGTGGTGCACAGATCACAAGTTAAAAAGCATGGTACTTCAGGATTGACTTAAGCTTGTTGTAGCCTTAATTTTGACATGTTTACTGAATGAGGCAAATTTGATTTTGAAAGCTTAACATTTTAACGTTCCTTTGTATGATGTCAGGGGTTTCGCCTACAAGGTTTTTAGATGGCTGGGCTTGACCCCAAGACACTGTCTCTTTAGCTGCTTCACCTCTGAAGCAATCAGGGCAGCCATTTCTCCCAAATTCTTATGTATAGGTAGAATTAGTTTAGCTTTGTGCAGTATAGTAGCTATTCGTAGTGTCTTCAAAGAAATAAAAATGTTGCCGCTTTCCTATTGTTTCCTGTATTCCTATCATTTGCTTTCTTTTTCTGTATCTGATACCAACGAGAGAAGATTTTTTTTTCCCCAAGCAGAGGTGAGATAAGAATGAATCACTGTGATTCCACATTGTCTCTGACTTCAGGACTCCTGGAAGTCCCTCACCCATGAGGTGAAGAAATCTTGCTCTAGGGGGCAGGTTGTATTCCTTGACCCACTGATCACAGAAAATCCTTCCGTCTCAGTGAGTTTCCTTCGTACAGAAGAAGCATCCATGCAAGATTCTGCTGAGAAAATCATTGCTATGCAATTTGTAGTGCAACCACTTATCAATGTACACCTCTTGAGCTCCACACAACTTACACATGAAAGCCCTCAAGTAATGGTCATGGGACACACCTTCTCCCTCACCATCCATGAATTTGAATTCCCATCCCCCTGTGAGTTAAGGCAAGTATTTTGCCTGGAGGAATCCAATCTTATATTTAATATACAAAGCTATGGCAAATTCCTGTGTGACTATCAGAAGACTAATTTATCTCAGGTTGAAAGTATAACTTGTAACAATTTATAACAACCTTGTCCAGTGCTAAAAATGGTCTTTTACTATCACGTATCTTATGAAAGAACATCTTCAGGAATTAAAAAAACCCTACAAAACACATCATGCTTCTTTAAAAGTTCATGAATTATTACTTACACTGAGTTGTGAAACAAAGTGAAAATTGGAATTGAAGTGCATGATCTCTCATGTCAGACAGCTTATATTCTTGATGTGCAAATAACAGGAAAAATAAGATGGTGCAGTGTTTTCCTATGTTTCTAAAGGAGATTCCAGCAGAGCTAGAGTCAGAGCCAAATTTAATTTAATTCTGTCATTATACTGTTTGAGTGTACCTAGGTTAGCAATTTTGCCATGGAAACTTTCTGTTTTGATTTCTATTTTTTATGTAACCTTTCTTTTTGAAGTTACACTGCAGCATAGACTGAATAATTAATATACTATACAGTGAATACTGAACATACTATCTAGTCGAGTTTATAATTTCACTATCTTTCTAAGTAATTTCATATCACATATATCACATATATCCCTTTAAGAATAACATGGTACACCTGATTGTACAAACCATTTACAGAAGACAAAATTATTTTAGAAGGTCTTGGTTGCGTATCCATGAGGTGGATTTTGTAAACACAAATAAAAAGGCAAAGCTTGATTTAAAAAAACCTGTATTTAAACTGTATATTAAACTGGTTGAGAAAGTCCCATG
>VZTL01095868.1:0-11135 GCA_013400535.1 Scopus umbretta | reverse complement strand
TTTTTTTTCCAAATTCTGGAGTCACAAAGCATAGCTTTTAATTACCCGGTTTTGTTTTGGGAATAGTAGTTTCTTCTTCAGACATATATCAACATGATCAGAAAGATGTATAATTTCTTCTCCAGAATTCTTAATTTCCCCTGGCCAACTTTTAATAAATAAGGAAACATTTATGCCTGAATCAAAGAGTTATGCACCCCTGAGTAAAAGTTTCAGCTCCTCTGTTGTGGGTCTCAGCAGTGTACATCTATCACGTATTGTTCACAGAGATCCTCAAGATAGAGATCAAAAACTTATAGTTCATTTCAGTTCATTTTTAAACTTCCAAATTAAAGACAGAAAACTTAATTCCAATGTAGCCATATCCAACTGACTAGGTAAGCTTTTTTATCCCTTCCCTTCCCCCAAAATAGTTGGTAGAACAAAACCATATCACTTAATTTAAACTATGACCAGATAATATTACATGCTCTTGTTCTATATTCAGAAGACTCTTTTTTGCAAACATTTTTGCACAATCCAAGCATGTGACTTTACACTGACAATCAGTGTGGTATTTTGGGTAGGTAGCTTTCATTAAAGTAGAAACTAGGAATGACCAACTTGTGTCAGAAACAGCCACAAATTGCTGAGACTTAGGGTTTTCAGACAGAGGATCCACTGCAGCCAAGATTCACTGGTTGCACTACTTCGGATTTCAAAACTACCTCTTGCAGTTCCATTCCTATCACCATGCAGAAAATTATTGCAGTGCACAGGAGTGTGTGTAATGGCTGCACTCCACAGCTGCGGAGCCTGCACTGTGTTGAAGCCTTTGAAATAGCTGAGTGGAGGAGGAGGAGGAGGATTTTTCAGAGACTTCTGAAGGTATCCTAATGACTTTTAGCCTTTGATGTGCTTGGGTTAACCCAGTTCAGATTCTCACTATATGTAAAATGTAAGATTTTTCTAGTGTCTAGTTTCTTTCCCTTTTCTTTAGTTTCTAAAGAATCAAGGCTTAGATGTCTCTGTCTTCCCAATAATTCTTGTATTTGTTAGCAAGTTTCAATCAAAGCTGACATAGGTCTCAAAGACAAGTTTGAATTTACTCAAAAGTAAGTTCAATTTTGTGAAAGCAGGTAGCTGATACAGGAAAGAAATCAAAACTGGTGACACCCTACCAAAAGGCTACAAGAGCTCAGCTAGCATTAGATGTCAGGGAGTCTGTTCAGGGGAGCAACATCTGTCAGACCCAAACCACCACAAAAGCTTCCATCAGAATTTTGCATGGGTGGAAAAAGGGGGAATCGCAGCACAGATCCTAGGTGTAGAGGGTGTTGTACTATGGCCATTTCTTTGTCCAACATGAAAGCAGAGATGGGCAATTAAATATGGCATGTGTGCCCTCCTTTCCTTTCTGGCCTGTGCGGTCCCCAGATTCCCCAAGCTGCACTCCTGAAATTTCATTCCTGCCTCTGAACTTACCTGCCAGAAGTTTATGGAATCTGATTTGAATTTCATGTATTTGCCATCCAAACCAGAAATTCAAATACCCTATGACTGCTTTCCTAAATATATACTGTAAAAAAGCTATCCTGTGGTCATATGCTATTTGCAATTTTGATTTGATTGCAGATGTTCCTGCATTCACCTAAGACTGTCTGTGTCTTTCACACTTGCTCTCATTTCCTTTTCCAGCCTGTATTCTTAGCAGGAACACATTTGTCTGAACTAGTGGCGCACCCATCCTATGACCATAAATTGGCAGTCTCACTAATTTAATTCTTACCTTAAATTAAAAGTTCTCTGTTTCTCACCAATATTCTAAACCTGCTTTTTTTCCTAAGCTTTAAATCTTCACAGAAATATAACTCTGGATTGTGACAAGTGGCTTTTGGGGTCCGTAGATGGGGTTTGGATGTCATAAATCCTGAAAGAAGAGTATTTATAGCAATATTTTGCTGTTAGAAATTGCTACTATTAGAAATTCCAGACTGCCAAAGATTACGGATTAATCTGAAGAAAGAGCTGCACCCTAGCAGGGTAGGGTTGGTGAGCACCATACAAATTACTCAGTTTTAAGCTGCTTTAGTGATCAGAGACTAAACTGCTGGGCTCAGAGAAAGAACTGGTAGTCACTTAGTGCACAGGATATTCACTGTGTTTCTCCTCAGTTTCTGATTTTGCAAATGATGTGAGTGCAGATCTAGAATGCTGGAAAGATATTGACTAATACATGGATGATTGTGGAAGTGCTGGCTACCCTGGCCACAGATCTTTGGGAAAGACCAACATTTAAAGCCATGTAAAGGTATCTCAGTGAGTGTTTGAATTTTCAAAGCATTGAGCAACAATATCTCTCACCTGTGAAGAAAGAGCCAAAACACAGGTAGTGACTGTTTTCAGCTACAAAGTTGTATTTTTATGGACTGTAAGAGCCGATCAGCAATTTCCCCATTCTTCTTCTTTTTTTAATGCAGCTGTATCTTGACATTCCAACCTTTCCATGGCTGAAAATGAGCTTGAACTGTCCTTCCTGCCACTCTCAAAACTGTGTGGTTCTGATTTGGCTGTCTGTGAACTCCTACATTCTCCCCAGCAGCAAACAAAACTGCTGCTATCTTATCTTGTGGCATGCGCGTCGGCCACTGACTGTGGGTATAGCGGCCACAGACCCTCTGACCCCTTTCTCCCAGCCTAGGCCTCTTTAGCTCCATCCTTGTCTTGTACCAGCTCTGCTATGTCAACATATTTGCCTTCTCATCTCAGCCTTCCTCCCTCATCCCATGGTGTCTGTCCAGACAGCGCTCTCATTTCTCCTCTTCTCTCACCTCTCCCTCTCCAGCCTGTCCCTGCCTCGGGTGACCATTTCTTCTGGGTTGCCTGAGACCAGCAGCCGGGTCCAAAGGAGCAGAGCAGAAACTAGCTGAAGAAAGCCACCTCGGTCAGCCCCAGACTGGCAGAGAACCACTGAAGGCAGGTTCTTTGAAACACCGAGCTGTGAAGCTTTATCAAGACCAAACTGGTCTTGCTTAGGCCTGTAACTCAGCCAGGATGAGGTGGATTTCCAGAGTGGCTTAAGCACTCCTCCTGCCAAATTTCAAGCTTTCCCTCCAAAGTATGGGGCTTTTGAGACTGTCTAAAGAAGCGGTTGCCTTTTTTTTTTTTTTTTTAAATGTGAGGGAAACAGCACATTTTTTTCTTCTACTTGTTGAAGAGCAAAGCCATTTTGGCTGAATTTTTTATACACACTCAGTCTGAGGCAATTCTTGATACACGGACGCATGCATCACAGTTATCCAGCCTTCAGCAGACACCTGACATGGAAAATGTGAGTCCTGGTGGCTCAAGTCTGACATGGCATCAGCAATGGAAAATGTGGTCTAATAGTGGGAATTATCAGGCAGCATTTAACAGGTGAGTTTTCCCACCACCACCTTAAATTATCCCTCCGCTGAAAAGCTTTTAAAAGATTCAACAAAATTATTTGTCCTTTGCAGTAATTTTCCTCTTAAAAACCTTTGGCACGCACTTGTTCATATAAAATAATGATTTGCGGAAACAGAGGAAGTTAAAATCCCACCCATCCTTTTCTCTCCTGGTTTATTTATTTTCCATGTGAGATTAATGAGTTTCCTGCAACAGGGCTAGATCTGCTCACACATTGTGCAGATAAGTTAATATTTATTTCCTTTTCCAAAGGCGAGCAGGCACCTTCGTGTTCCCTGGTTTTTAAAAGCGGCGATCAGTGTTCAGTATGTCAAACGATACTAAAATCAACCATCCTAAATTCTAGAACGCTAGGTTTACATTCCCTGTTAAGCAGACTGGTAAATCAGGCTGAGCTGTACTGCTGGATGCTGACATGGAAGCTTAAATTAACTGGCTTAATTTATTTTACCAGCAGCTACTTTGGAAAGAACACATCTGCTGCTTTAAAGGACTTTCTTTAGTTTAGCGCCTGTCTTGCGTCAAGCTCAACCGCTGCGTGCCGTGCAGCTCACGGAGGCCGGTTTCCTACGGATTTCTCTCCCACGTCCCGCTTACCCTCCCAGTTCCTTCCTGCATGACGGTGCCCTCGCTCCTTCCCGTGGCATCCCCAGGTGCCTGGGGGTCCCCTCCGGCAGAGCGGAGATGCCTGCTGCTCCTGCCCTGGTGCAGCTGCGGTGGCCGGAGCCCCCTCTCCAGCGGGCGCAGTTGTCATTGCTCTGCCCGCGGGGGAGGCCGGGCATTCGTCTCCCCCACATACAAGTCTACCAGGTTTCACGTTTGGACTTGCTCTGTCACGTGCCAGTAAGTGGACAAGCGGCGGGTGGCGGGAGGAAGGCCGGGGAGGAGATGTGACAGGCAGACAGTGTGAACACGCACGCCGCATTTCCTAGGGAAACCAGGTTAAAAGGAGCTTTTTATTGCGAGGGCATTATGTAAAAAAAATTATATGTGGGAAATGCTGTGTGTGACTTGGTTCCAGAGCCAACAGATATTTATACTGTTATTTAACCTCTCCTTCTTCCAGGGTCAGCCTCAGTGCATCACTTACTGCTCCTTCCTCCCTCTCTCTGGGTAAGTCCCCCTTAATAAACCAGAGGAGAAAACCCCTTTTTTTCTTCATGTTTTAATTTTAAATTTTCTGTTTTAAAAGGTAAACTGGACAAGCAGTATGAAAAAGTTACAGCTGTCTCGGGCCCCTGAGTTTCTAACTCCCTGCTGCTGGAAGTGTGAATCGGGGCAGCGCTGCGGCAGTCGGTGGAGCTGTGCCAGTCTAAACGAGGGGAACTATTCCAACCATGTGTGCAAACTCCACCAGCACTTTACTCACCTTCTGAAACCAAAGAGCTGAAAGTTCATTCCCATTTCACTTATCTGCCAAGGCTGAAGTTCAGTAATTCATACTTTTACCATAATAAATAATGAAACAGCTGTAACAGAGCAGGGAAGGCTTTGATTAGCCATTTTATACCAAGTACAAGAAAAACATTCAATCTTGTGCTCCAGAACTGGCAGCTAGGAGAAGCAGGAATGTCTTGGTTCAAACATGCCTGTACTTTAAAAAAAAAAAAAAAAGAAAAAGAAACCTGGAGAGTTTCTTTCGTATGACTTTACAGGCAGTACAATAACCCTGGCACTTCAATAAGGGAGCTGTCATAGATACAGCTTTCATTGTCTGCGCTCCCACCGCCACAGATGAAGAATAAATGAGCCTCTGACTCACAGCGCCAGAGCAACACGTCTCTTATCCAACACCCGTCTCAGCTAGAATGAATTTTTCGAGACACGTGCTACCTGCACTTGAGAATCTCAGAGCAAATAACAGGCAGGCCGTGTTATTACTACGTTACCTGTATACCTCACACTTCAGAAGCCTGAGTTTGAAAAGCAGACCTGCTGTTCTGAGCAGCACAAGCAGTGAATGTTGTATTATATAGGCTCACAGAGGGCATCCTGCATGTTCAACGTGAGAGGCAGTGGGAATTTTGGAGCCAGTGCTTTGCGCGTCTCTGAAAGGGGCCCCTCCCTCCTCCCTCAGAAACAACAGGCAGGAGGCAGTTAGAAGAGGAGGAGAACTCATTTCCCACGTGCCATTTTAAAAGAAGATAAAGCATAGATGATTGCAGGAGTTCAAAGAGAGGACTGTAAAGTCTTTCAGAAGTGCCCTAAGGCTCACAGGAAAGATAAGGTCTGACAGGGCTCATAGTTTTATGAAGTCAGGCAGGGACTAGACAAAGATGAAAACCCGTCATACCCTCCTTTTCTCTTTTCCATATTCATCAGCAGCATATGATCGAGAACTAATGGAGCGGCTCAAGAACAGTGCTGCCACAAAGGTACAGGCTAGGAGTGAATTTCTCAGTGAGAAGATAAGTATGCTTTTTACACGAAACACGCCATCCAAATTCTGGACATGCGACAGTGGTCCACGAGGGAGGTTCTAAGTATTTTCCCCATAACAAGCCATTTTGATTTTTCACCCTTAACTGCAGTCTTTCTGGAGGTAAGTTCTCAGGCATTTTATTTTCAAGATTTGAGAGTTGCAAATGAGAACCAACGTGACCTAGAAACTCTGTTTGCTGATTTTACAACTGGCCTCAGCCTTGGCTTTTAGTAACCTGAAAATTTTGACTAACAGTTCTTGAAATTGATTGACATGCTACAGGACTGCAGCTGCAGAGCCCACAAGGAACAGGAGGGGGACATGGTCGGTGAAAAATGAATCTTAGGTCAGGGGTTTGTGAACTCTGGCCAAAGGCTATGGAAACATACCTTATGTATTTTTATGGATCTAGTGCCCATACCTCTTTTACTTTGAGATTACACTCCCAGTTAAGTGCCTAATTTGTGGACTACAGACTCTGGACTACAGACTTGCACTGACCTACCTTCAAAAAGAGAGATGGACTTTGTTCCCTTCCCACATGATTTTGTACCCTACTAACTTACTTTTATTGGAACCATTGATATAATTTTTTTTTCAGCTGAGAAGGGAATTAAAGTGGTTTCTTATTTCCAGAGCAAGAGCCCTAAACTCTAGGCTGTTATGCAAACAGTAGAAGGCACTCCCTTGTGTGTTTTGAAATGAAAGTCACCACGGTTGCTGCTGTCTTAGATGGGAAGAAGACATGGAGCTGCTCAGTTCAGCAAGGCAGCTGCATCTCTGAACAAGTGTGGTAATGGAAGTTCAGATACAAATGATGCTCAGGTGCTCATAAACTCAGGCACATAAACAGGGCTTTTTGTGATTGTTCCCTTGAGCTGAGGCATCACAAATTCTCCCAGAGTTTTCTTCAGGCAGAGCTTTTTCTTGGACCTCTCCCACTGAGGTTGTCCTGCCTTCCAGAAAGTGAGCCCGAGAGTCCTCTCTGCCACCACAAACAAAACTGAGTAGTTCTGGCTTCAACCGTAGCAAGGCTTTTCTCTGCAACTTTTCTCTGTTGTCCTCTACTGCATCCTAAAACTCAAGGCTGGATGCCCAGTCTGGTGTGACCACCTGATGATAGTGGTACAGGTAGCAGCTCTTTCTGCATTTCCCACCGCCACACTTAAGAGACTTCTCCGAAACAGCCGTAAACATTAATTCCCCCTAGAACAGTCTCTAGGAGGAAGGGCCCAGAGAGGCTTTTTGTCTCTGAAAGGACTAACCTGGAAGTATCTTATGGGGATGGAATGTAATTGTGCAGGTAGTAGCTCCACCTCTGCATGGGATTCCTGTTATCAAAAGCTTCCCTGGGTCCTCTGAATGCTGGAGGTTGGGCTCTTATGTGTCCTGGTTTCAGCTGCGATAGAGTTAATTTTCTTCCTTGTAGCTGGAATAGTGCTGTGTCCTTTGCGTCCTTGATCTTTACAGACAAGCAGGAAAAGGAATTTTCAAATGAGAATTTGTGAAGGTTCTTGTCCCTTCTAGATCTGTGGCAAAGTATACCAAGTTTCACGCAAGGAAGGTTTTATCTTATGGTCAGTAGGCAAAAGTATTCATAAGGGTATATGATGGGATTATTACGGTGTGCAGACTGGCAGGTTTATAGCTGTAAAACACTGGCAAGCAAGAGCTAAAGGAGGACTACAGTGTGAAATATGGAATTGATTTGGCATTTCCCGTGTCCTCAGGTCACCCTAAATATGTTCTATACTTACTGTCACAGATTCATCCTACAAGAACAGAAAAGAAAAAATAAAGTTAACGTGGAAACTATGCAAGTGGAAAGAACATTGTCATTGCACAAAAGTGACCATGAAAAGATAAAAAAACCCTCTTCCTTTCAATTGTTTCTTCTTCAAAGATGCTGCTGTAGAAGTAAAACACTTTTAACAGAAATTGGTAATTGCCAATATCCCTTGAAGGTCTTTTCCACTACCTTCAAAGTAAAGAAGTAAATTAAAGACTTGTACTTGTCATGAGCTGACACGTGTCATGAGCTCATTTGTCATGAACAAGCTGGAGCTCCATAAAAAGTTGTTGCAGCATGACTACACACTGAGCTGAAGAGCATTCGTAATCAGCCGGGGAAGATGGGCAGTCCTGGCAACTCACTGAAGCCAGTTTCTGGTGAGTGTTCAGCCCCTCGCCCCCCGCTTCCCTGGCGAGGGGCAGGGCATGACACCATACCTGCCGTTGGAAGACACGTCCCCCTCTTTCCATCCACCTTTGTCATTTCCCTAGTGGTCACGCTCATCATCAGAATGTTCTTTGTCAGTCGGCCACATCCTCAAAACACCAAACTTCTCATTTGTAAAAAAGGAAATGAAAAACCAGTGGAATTTACCTTTTCTGTAAAGAAAACAGGGGCTTACACAAAGCAAGAGGTAAATGGGACTCATCTAACACATGGCCCTTGTACAGGTTCCTGTACAGCAACACATTTTGCTCCCAGTGCAATGTACAGTTGCAGGCTCTACGCACCACTGGCCAAAATGGGCCGAGCAGCTTTTGCCAGCAGAGAGTCTGCTTTGCATGTTTAGAAACAGAAATATTTCCCTCTCCTGGTTTTTCCTGACTTAGGGAACAAAGAGAAAATCAGCTCTGCAATTGTTAGGAGCAAATACTGACCACTTCCTCTTTCAGTTCCCATTGCCATTTTGACAAAGTGCTGCTTTCCTTTTCTCATGGCTGCTTCTGGTGGCGTTCCCACTTACCTTAACCAGAAGGCAAGTATCAAACAAGGAACTGCCCACCTCAAGGTTCAACAGCACTTCAGATTTATTCTGCAGTGGGACGCAGTAAGATCCGACGCCACAAGAGATGAGGTCTTGCCACACAGGATGTATTTGGTCCCGTGGCAGTCGTGTGCTACAGCTGGGTGGTATGTGAACCACCCGGGCGGTCTGAGCATGGGGCCTGCAGCAAGCACAGCCCCTTCCTGCTGAGCAGCCCACTCCCGTTACCCGACACACCACACGCTGCTGATCAACACGTCGGAAGATACACCCAGTTTTGCAAGAGAGATATGGCAGAGGTGGACGTTTGTGGCTTAGCTGCAACAAGTCTGTAAAGGGGCAGTTCCATGTGCATGGGCTACAACTGGACAGGTCTGTGACAACAGGACGAGGATGTAGAACTGCTTGCCAATTACGCTGGGAAGAAAATCTGTGTCTTGGAAGTCCCCCTTCTCCCTAGAGCTGTGCCACCTGTAGGAAGAAAGCCTGAACCTGCAAGAAGGCTAATGTGCAAACCCTCAGTAGGCCTTGAGAGCAACCACGTGGAAGTGACTGAACTCACCAGCCCGGTAGCCAGAGGCTGTGCAGAGGACAGAGAGACGCAGCAAGTCTGACACATTCTGGGCATGTTGGACTTATGTGCAAGTCCAGCCTAGCTGGGTCTGTGCAGTGGCCATTTGCCCGTGATTGCCTCTCCTCTGGTGGGATCCCCCAATGGTGCTTGTAGCCAAACCTGCAATGCAAGCTCTACTAGTAAAATATTTCTTAACCTGATCAGTATTGTGTTTACCTCCTGATGATCTGCCCCTGATCTTACTGACTGGAAGCTGTAGGTTGTGTTCTTCCAGCCATTCTCACAGCTGCTGCAGCATCAGGGGAGGAAGCGGGAGATGCTGCTGGTTTGTCAGACCAGCTCTGCTGATAGCTCGTTCTCTCTTCTAACCACCCGGATTACTGCATTGCATCCCCTGACTTGACATTGATAAGGACTTGAGGGTATGCCACACATCTCCCTCAGGAAGCCAAAGAATGTGTCGCTGAGGATGTCGCTGTTAGCCAAGTTGTTCTTTTTAGTTGTTCAGTGGGAAAAGCAAGAAATTTATCTACGGACAGAACAAGAAAAGGCAAAATATAACAGGTAGAAAAATCTCAAACACACAAAAATGCTGGACCCGTGGAAGAAGTATGTCCTTTGAGCAATATACACAAGGTACTGCAGTCAGGCTGTCTGCAGATTTAAAACCTGATTTGAATTCTGCTTCTTCACTGTCATCAATCAGCTGGAGGAATGAAGCAGCAAGTGCTCAAAACAAGGACCAGATCGTGAAAGGGCTTTAGGTGCCTGCACGTGCAGGTAGGCATCCATCCGGACTTTCAGAAGTGCCCGGGAAACAGGAACCAATTTCACTGAGCTGCTGAACACCTTTAGGATTACAGCCATGAGTGATCCTAAAGGCATGTGCAGTACTACAGGAACTGGGTTGTAAAAGATGAACATTCAAAATGTGTTTGATCAGCAAGGGAAGTGTCAAATTGGAAAGGCCAGCGGAATCCCAGAGAGCGAAGGAATCTGCAGGGCTGCAGAGGGAAGTGCTGCTGCTCTGCTGGGCAGGAGCAGCTTGCACAGATTGCTACTCTGTCCTCGTGTTTCCTCAAAGTCACCATTTGCTTATTATAAACATTGTTAAATGAAATGTGTAATTCGGGATTGCTGAACTTGGTCTACTTTCAGCAGGAATTGGTAGCTTGGGAGATTTCAGATTTCCTGAATTCCTCCCTGGGTTCATTTGCATGTTTTGCCAGTCAGTGAATGACAATTCTGCCACAAGAACGTTTCCTCTCTCCTTAACAGGTGGTCACTGGCAAGTTACATCTTAAGCCATCTTGTGTGTGTTTTAACATGATAAATAAAAGAGTAGTAATTTTTACTTTACAGTGTTCAGTTTGCATGAGTTAAGCATCACAATCATGGATATGCAAAAAATATGTTGTGTTTTATTGCCCCCCAAAGTCTGAATCTTTTTTTTTTTTTTTTTCCTCCCTGTGCGTGGAGTTAACTGCATGGATTTTTTTGATAGCTGTGTGTGTGCTGAATCACTCTTTGGAGGAGCCAGATCTATCCATCGACTCTAGAGGGAAGCAAAGACAAGCTGGCTTCTAAGTTAGCCCTCTCACTTAGATGCCTATAATGAGGTGGGAGGAATGCAGGCCCTACTGTAAGCTGTATGCTTTCATTGCCCTTTCTGTTTAAAGCACGCAGCAATTCTGCCCTCGCTGGAGTGTCCTGAATTAAATCTCTGGCAGCATAATGAGGGCTGAAAGTTCCAAAAATGTTTAAGACACTCATGAATATTAGCTCAAACAAAGATCGCTATGAAATGTTACCTATGCATATTCATATATATGCTAAATCTTTGAGAAAGATTGGATCCATTCTATTTTCTGCTTTCTGAGGGTAAGCTCCATCTCAGTTGTTCGAAATGGTAAATCTCAAAAAAAAAAAAAAA
>VZTL01095859.1:0-11490 GCA_013400535.1 Scopus umbretta | reverse complement strand
AAAGCATTCTGTGATTCTATGACCATATTGAAGATACATCGTATAAAGCACCAGACAAAAAGTCACCATGCAGATTCAGGTATTTTAAAGGGCCTTGCTGAATTTTTTACTAACATGTCTAATCTGGTTCATGATTTAGACCATGTTCCTTCTATACCTGTTTTGTTTTACATTGAGCTGGCAAAGTAATGTAGTCTAGAAAGTGGCTTTTAAAAAATATTTAAATAAAGCACTTACAGTTCCACTGGAGATATCCTGCTCTTAGAAAAATCTACAGTTCATCTCTCTGTCGACAGGGAACTCTGCATTCCTCTTAGCTGATTGCCCATCTATGCAGAACGAGTATCACCAATGAAGCAGCATGTTAATAAATTCCTCACAGCTTTAATCCCAATTCTGCAACTCTCTCATTGCATGGCCTTCGCCATCATTTGCCATTGGACTCATTTTATCTGTTGTAAAAGAAGAGTCTACAGTTTACCTATCTACCTCATAAGGATGTTGTATTGACTAATTGATAGATATGAAGCACTAAGAACTTCTAAAAATGCTAAGTGTTATTATTAGAGTGACCAATTTTACATAATGGAACCAAAGCCCACTGTATTTGTTTAAAATACTCGTCAGGTGAAAGTAATTAATATTATCATTAAAAATTATAATGTTGATATCAGACTTGAACTGGATTTTCTACAGCACAGCCTAGTAATTATCGCACCTTCCTCATACTCTGTTTCCAATAGCTTTGTCATAACAAAATGTCACTCTACTGTGACCATAGGCTAAACCTCACTGCAAAAGAACAAGAAAGAGAATTGTAAAAGTAATATTACTAATACACTTTAAAATGTACACTCAGCTCTTTCTGCTATATTCTAGTCCTGGGAGAAAAGAAACCTTTGCTTCTCCACTGCCTGACAGATCAGAGTGACAATGTAAAGCAGATCTTTGCTTATTAGTGCACATTGATCAAGCAAAACATCAGAGTCCGAGAGTTGCACCATTGAGGTGACATCCTCAGTGTGATTTTACTTTCCAGAAGCTGATACAGTAATTTTGTCTATTTTCATTATAATGCTGTTGGTCCTTTTGTATTTCACAGCACATTGTGAAACCTGATACCTGACCATCGCACAGTACTCAAATTATCCAACTGACTGAAAATGAATTCATTATTATTATTTTATCATGTTTAATTTAGTGTGGCAATTACCACACTTTCAAAAGCCATCTCCATTTACTATCAAGAGAGGATGCAACGAGGCAGAAGCTATAGAAACAGCTGGCCAGAAAAGGCCTCCTCTTCTGTTCGTGGAATATTAATATTTTAGCCATAAGTCAAAGTGCTGGCTAGCAGAAAAAATAAAACAGTAACAGAATTTGGAGTTTATTCTTTTTTAATGCTCTCTACATTAGATTGTGCCTGGTTCTGAAGCTCTTGGAAGTTAAGTAAGTTCCGTTTCCCTGGAGTGAGCTGCAGCATTCAAAACTCAGATTGTTATGATATCTCCTATCCTTGTTTACCCTACAGACTCTATTACCTACTGCTTTCTCTAAAAGTGCATTGTTATTATAATAGTTCCAATATCTTACTAAAGCATGCTGCCCTTCTAGAGCTATTTAAAATTATTTTGACTTCACAAAATTTAAATTCAGGCCAGTATCTCCCCCCTGATGCCTAAAACATCTCTCAAAAAGCTGCATTCTGCTGCAAAAGGATTTCGAAGTTTTTGTGATTCATATACACATGAATCATGTCATATACACAAGCTTCATGTCAGGCTTCCAGACTGCACAAGACTCAAGGCTGCGCTTTTAGAGCAGTTTGTAAACTTTATGCTGCACCTAATAGATGTTCAAATATCCAGCTGCTGCTTAAGCTACGAGGCTGGCAAAGAGTTATGTTGAATGAACTTCATCTGATACAACACAAAATGCTGCTACTGACAGCAGGACAAGGGATGCTAACTTTGGCCACGCTCCCTTTCTATGAGTAAGGTGAGTATCGGAGTGATAAATTGGAGGAAGTACGATGACATATTTTGAGTTTGCAAAGGCTGTTCATTCTTTTTTCTCCATTTGAAAAAGCTGACAGAATTAAGGCTTTGAAGCTTATTCAGTCTCTTTTTTTCTGCCTGCTTCTCACAAAACCTTTAAAAGAAAAGCATGACTTGATAGTGTGCATCCATTTAAGTCATGTTTACAAGTAATTTCTCACTGTCTGCCCAGTTTTAATAATGACATGTGGTCATTCTGGGGATGCACAGTAAGTTTGAAACTTTACATTCCAGACATAAAATCTATTATGGAGTCCTGGTGCTTTTATTAAACTCCAGTCTCTCTCAGAGAGAGAACCTCACTCAGACCCTCTCAAGGGACTTTGTATGTTATGTTAATTTTAAAATTCTTTAAATATATTTAAATGTATGCATTTCCAAGCTCTTGTGGCCATAGCTTAACTGGGAAAAAAAAATCATACATAAATGATTCATGAGTACATGGCACTTACTTGCTGGGTTGGCAGAGGGGAAGGGAAAGGAAAAAGAACCCGATGTGTTTTAAAAGCCTTGCCCTCCTGTATCCCAGGACACAGGATGTGTGACAGACAAAGCCTGAATTAAACTACTACACGTATGTCAGGTTTAAAAAATTAAACCAGTACACTTGGTATGTCAGGTTTAAAATTAAAACTGGGAGCCTACATCATCACCAAAGACATTTTAGGTATGTGCCCATTTGTTGAGCAGAAGGGGGAGGGTAGCACCTACCAGGATTGCTCTGATGGGAAAGCTGGGACTTCTCACGCACTGAGTGCCCAAGCACATACAACGGGCGAAGGACTGATGAATTCATATAGCTAATTCACCAGCTGAACAACTGCTCAGTGGGTTGCTCTGATATACTAGGATGGTATGAAATTAGGAAATGTTGTTACTTCATGCAGATTTGAATAGAAAGAAGCTTCCTGACACAGAAAAGACGTAAGCAAACACTGTAATAGGGCTAATAGTGGATTTACAGGAGTGAAAAGACCTATTGAATATACACACACAAAAGCATAATTTAATGTGTAAAGTATCTGTCTCTTGATGAATAGGTTAGAAATTCAATAGTAAAAAAAAAAATGTAAACGGCCATAAGATTTTTAAAGGGATAAAGAATGAAAATAGTCTGCCTTTTTTCATTCTAATAGAGTTACCATCATAGTTTTCCCATAAAGTCAAAGCTCCTTTATTGCTAATTGGGCTTGCCTGCAGAAAGCTTTGGCATTCAAACACGGTTTCCTTTCCTTTTATAATGTCTTGTTTTATAAAGTAGTCACTCTCATTCATGATCTTTTCTTTGATGAAAAAAAAAAATTTAGATTCCTGTGGAGGAAAATAAAATACTGAAGGTAAAAACTCTATTATTGCTAATGAGTTTATGCCCACAGGTTAGGATTAGGAACAAGGAAGGGAAATAATTGTTATCAGAGAGAGAGGAAGCTCCCTACCTGGTTTTCAACACCTAAAACCAGAGCTGCCTCTATAATTTGTATTATTTTGGGGTCTACACAGGAAATCAGGGCACATGTAACCCAACATTTGTAACTTTCTCATGTCCTCATCTCTGCTGGCCCAAGCAGAAAAGGTTTACATGCTTGTTTCACAATACAGACCTTGAAAGCAATGAACACTATACATGAAATGATACATTATTTATTTTTAAAGATATCACTAATGTTATCCCATTAATATCATAGGGATTATATAAAACAAGACGCAGATATTGTTAGCACAGAACATTTTTTTGCTGCAAGGCCACACATACAAAATAGATAAATCTGTAATGACAGATCTTAATAAAACATATACCTGTTTCCTGTAATGGACTATCAAATGAAAGAGCACTGATTTTCTAGGTAGCCCAGGAAGTTTCTACCTTTTAAGAAAGCAAAGTGGACTTTTTTTTCACAGAAACTTCAGTCTTCCTCTCCTAAGCATGCAGGAAAACATCTTTGCCCAGCAAATGAAGGGCAGAAATTAATGTTCCTCAGTGAGGTCTACAGTGTCTGAATTTCACTCTCAAGTGTTTGGCACTGATATAGCTTAAGTAAAATCAAGCCCCAGACTACCTCGAATTTTGGGCTTATTAGATCTTTGTTTCTATTTTTCCTCTTGGGTGTAATCAAGGGAAAGAGCCAAACACAACTTCCCGCCCACAGTCTCTACTTTGGCTGGCACACTCTCATCTCAAGTTGCAATGTTTTCCCTAACCCCCATGAATCCTATTAAGTTTTGCTGGTGCCAGACCCTGAATTGTTGTTTATCTTCTAATGAGTACGTTGCATTATAGTTTGTCTCATATTTGCTGGAATTACACAATGGACATGTCTGCTGGAGTCCCTGCAGTTCAGGTAAACATGTCCAAGTTAGGCTTGATGTAGCTAATTCAGCATTGAGAGCTAAGGTAGTGTAAAGTTCAGCACAGCAAAAACCCTGAAGCTCTCACCTAGCTCCTTGATCAGGTTTTACTTTGCACCCCATGGCTTCACAGCTGGCAGGATCCAGGCTAGCTATCTGAACATACCTCAAATACATTTACCCAAGCTGCATAGCAAAACATCCCATATTTAGCTTAAGAATCTTAGCAAACTTCCTCAAACAGCAGGCTGCTTGGCTTATACAGTAGGAAAAAGCTCAAAACTTTGTCAGAAGAATTTAAATTCTAACAGTTATGTTCCTACTTTCACACAAAATTTGACTTTAAAATTCTTACTGATATTGGACTACATGAATCAGCAGCTATGCTTTGTCTCAAACCTCATCTACATTGGACAAATTGGACAAATGCACCATGGCAGCAACATGACAATCTTCAGTGAAACACCACACCAGAGCTTCTTGTATGTCTACATCTGATGAAATTAAATTGGTGTTAGCAAGGACGTCTAGATTTTACTATTCCTGTTTCTATTACAGTTCTTTACCAAGACTGAAAGATCATTGTTCTTTATTGTAAATAACCTAAGAGATGGGAAAAAACCTTTTACAAAAAAAAAAAAAAAAAAGAAAAAAATTAACTATTTTTTAAAAAAAGGAAGGAACACTTTGGGAAACAGCAACTTTGGGAACTTTCCAACTTTGGGAAAACAATGCTATAATGTCACTGAAAAAAGATTCTCTACCCCGAAATTTATCTTCTACTAATAAGGTCTGACAGATTTTTTGCTCCTTCCTGGCTGACCTACTGAGTAGCGGCTTGCATTCATCAGCCATGCCAGAACCTGGGATGGGGAACTGATCAAGGGTAAAACTAACTTATTTTGTTTGTGGGTTAACCGTAGTCATGCTCAGTTGCTGGACTGGTTCACTGTATGGCTGCACAGACACTTCTGCTGGCATAGTAGTGAGGACGGTATGAGGCAGAACAAATGGCTAGTTGGGCAGGGCTGGTTTCTTTTCTCAGTGACACAGATTACGTCAGGTAAAACAACACAAAGAACTACAGTTATCTCTGCTTTCCACTTTGTCTTACACAACTAAATTAAATTCTAAACAGTAAAGTCCCAGTTAGCTTTTCATTTAGCTGTTATAATGGTGAGAGGTAGGTATATATAGACACACACACATATGTATCAGAATACATTTCAAAAAAAGCTGAAGCGAGAGCTTCTCAATAGCAACAAAAGCAGCATCTTTACTACAGGACTTGTTTAAAAGTGAAAATATTGAGACCCATTCTCCACTATTTTATACAAAATTAAGCAACTTGCCCAACTTGTATACAAATTCTTGGTAGGAACAAGAACCTAAGGAAAGTAAAAGGATCAAAACTTTACCCCATAATGTAATTACAATTCTAACAGACAATCATGTAATAACCACTTGATCATTCTAAGTGAGAGCTAAGACATTAGTCACTGAGGAATTTGTTTTGCATACATGACATGTACTGCCAAGAAAAGCTACTCAGTCACCAATAAGCTATTAATAAATTGTGATTCTTCTCCCAATTCTCAGTATTTCTTCCAAGGAAGAGTTGACCTAAGGCACTTCTAAGACATAATAAGACACTCCTGATCTTAGGTATCCAAACATATTTTGGCATTGCCTTTTACTTTTTGGCATTACTTTAGGTTTCATTTTCGACAACATAGATCACCTTCTTTGTTATATGTAGGACAGAAATTAAGGCTTCATGAACCTCAACATATACAATGAATTATCTTTTTATGCTATTGTAGATATTGTATTTAACATCTGATGTATAGTGCTACTAGTAAGATCTCAGTCAGAATGTAGATATGTAAACATATGGTTCATTTCACAACAAATTCACTCCCTGAGCAAAATGAAGCACTGAATATTTAGAATCAAGAACTGGAAGAGATATCTATGAGCCATAATACTCTTTTCAGTTCTGGGCCTGAAAATTAGTTATCATCTCTTATAGTTGTTTGGCAGTGACGATGTTTTCAGCCAGGGAAGCAAGAGGTGAACCGCGAGCTTTGTGGTGCAACTTCAAAACACCTGTCACATCCTCATTGAATTCTGCCGCACAGAGTCAACAAGGGTTACAGAACGAATTCCTCTAAATTATTTGACAGGTGATGTTTGAAGATCTGGCAAAAAAGGAAAAAAAAAAACATCACAAGCACTTCTCAACTATGTAAGGCAGATACATGCTCTATTGTCCTGTTTTCTCTCCTTTCTTCTGCTTGTCACTTCTCTCAAAGTGTAAAGCTGGAACTGACTGTGCAGATCACCTGTCTGCTTGGTCAGGAAGAGCTTTTCAAAGCACAGATATAAAAACAGGAGAAATAGTCACTATATTCTTCAGGAAACAAATATCCAAGTTTTCACTGGAAAATCCAGTATTCCATCCAGAATTATTTTCTAGTCATTGCATATATAAGCTTCTCATAGCATGACTTCTAAACCATAGCATCATCAGAGATAGCTATTTAAGCAAAAGTAATAAAAAATTCTCTGTGAATTACTTGTTGCTCACAAAATATGCCAACAAGCCATCTTGGGAAGCAGCAGCAATTCTAGCGTAATAAGAAATTCAACAGCCCAACTCTGTACTAGAAAAGGTGGTCAGTGCAGCAGCCTGGATCCTACCTAGCATGCCAAATTGTATACCAACAAAATCAGTGTCCTCTCCACTGAAACCAATAAATTATTATGAAAACAGAAAATAATTATAATTGTGAAAACAGAAAATAATGATGCAAACACAAACTGGGTCAGGACACAGGAAATAGCACTCCTCCTGTTCTAAAATGTCCTTTAAGAGCATGTCCACAATTTTAATGACTTGATTTCATACTTGGCAGAGTATTACCCTACAGCACTCTGTGTCAGGACCTTTGAACAAACCAGCCACAGAAGCTGGTCCTTTACTGAGTCAACATCCATAGCTCCTGCAGCATGGACAGGCAGCAGAGAAATGTTCTTAATTTGAGGAATGACAAAATGTCTATAAAACTGTCTGGTTTAAAAGCTTCACCCAGGCTTTCTGGAACAAAACTTGGTTTTTTTCTTGAAAGGATAAACAGCTATTACATTTAGTCCAGCTTGTGTTCATTAGCAAATGTCCAGCTGTGAGATGTGCTAAACTTCAGCACTAAACAGTCATTAGCTGAACATAATTTGGTGCTTTACAAACACTCAGTAAATACAGTAATGTTTACCACAAATCTTCCACTAAAACTTAGGAAATACTGTTTTCTGTGTTTTCAGAAGACTGAGGTCAGAAACAGCTTGTACAAGATGCCAGGGCAAAGATGATCAATCTACAAGAATGGATTGCCTAAAACTAGCTCTCTAGCAGTACCTACAATCTTGTCAAATGTAGGTCAATAAATACCAACAACTAAAAGTTCAGAAAGAAAACAAAGCAGGGGAATTATTTCAATGACAGACGTTTCCTCTTCACAGACCATAAATTAAGTCTTCATCAAATTAGTTGGAAATGGTCTTGATCAAATTGTGTAAATAATGTACAAAGTTTAAAATTGCTTTTATAATGTTAGCGCGTTTCCTGTGGGACTGGATCACATTGTAAAAAACCTACTTTTAGCCCAGGTTTACACAGCAGGTAACTGGAATTTAAAAGATTATGACATGCTAAATAGCTTTATTTTAGTACCCAGTCTTCCTGCTTTCAGAAATGCATTTTTTATTTTAATCAAAGTGTCTCTACAATATCTTGGCAATGACCTAACTATAAACAAAATAAAAAATCTGGAATTAAACTCAAGGTCTCATATCTTCTGCTCTGTTCTTTATTACATTCACAAAACACAGTGGAGGAACCCAGCAATTCTATAGTGAGAATTAATTAGGTAAATTGCTGCCTGCAGAGAAAAAAAAACATAACAAAAATACAAGCTGAAAGCAGCTTTAGAACTCTTACTAATAAAATTGTATAGAAATAGATAGTTATTATGACTGGAAAAGAGAATGCTTAGAAAAACTTTTAAAATGCATCCCAGTGATATTCAGGCTAAGGAGCTAGGGTCACAACTAAGGAATGTAATGAACCACTTTTGAAAATTCAAGGCCGTGGAGATTCCTTAAAAGTAACCGTAGCATCTACACTCAAAGCTCGGAAAAGGGCAATCATGGCAACTAACCACTCAGCAGACAGTTTATTACATGCTCAAATAAAGGAGAGGAGCCTGTATGGTGCCACACAGAAAGCTAGAAGGAGGCCTTCAATGCACAGCTTCCCAGAGACCTATTCCCAGGGGCTGGAGCCAGTCTTCGGTTCTACTCAGAGACATGAAGCCACCAGCCACATCTAGACCTCCACACTGGCCTGAGTTTGAATTCACTTTCATCCCAAATGCTCTGATCATCAACATTATTTTTACATTGTCATGTTATCCAATTCTAGTTTGGAGCACATCAACTAGATCTCCAAGGCCAAGGATACCCAAGTGTAGGGAAGAGCACCCAGGCACATGCACCCAAGATGAAAGAAAGCAGTAAACGAGATGTAATTTTGCAGGGCTAATAAATACAAGGAAACAAGTGGAGCTATAAGAGCAGCAGATTTCCTACAGAGGCCCAAAGGAAGCAGAATCCAAGTCTTAGCAGTGTCTGATAGAGGAGATGCTGCCCAGGTTCTTCCCTCCATCGCACTCATGGACCTCAGCTAGGCCCTACATAACTACTGCCTCACTTCTTAGAGCAAGGTGGAAGTTGTCCTTCTTTCTGTGCTTCTGCTGAAGCCTTCTTAATTCTTGCACTCATTTTAGGCAGTGAGAAAAACAAAGAGAAAATGGAGGAAATTCAGAGAAAGAACTGAAATTATTTGCAACTGGCATATGAAGAAATTTTAAAGAAAATAATACATTTGGCAACTGTGGAAGAGAGATTAAAGTTATGGTCATGTAGAAAGCATCTATATAAAGAAAAGGCAAAGGAATTGTTTTATTAAGTCAGTAATACAGGTCAGTAGGTAAAATGGAGAAATCAAATATTTAGGGAATGTCAGTCAGGGATAACTCTGACAATCAGATAGCAACAGTTTGGAAAGGAACATCTCTTTTTGACTTGGAACAATACAACGGAGGCTGAGAAATATGCTTGAAAACGTGACAGGGAGCAGGGAAACATCATCCACTCACCTCTGCATTGTCTCCAGCTGAACACAGCCCCCACTGCTTCAAGGCAAGTTTTAATCATCTGCTGGCACAATGGTATTATAATAATAAAACAGTAAGATTTTAAACAGTTGAGTGCCTTTTCCTTCCACAGAAAGTCTCCCAAATGAACACTGCAGACTCACCTTGTGTACATATGTGTAAATAGCTTATTCTCTTGTATTAATTCCATTAATTTCAACACAGCCATAGTGAAGTTCTCATTAAATACCCCTGTTCTTGCAAAGCTTCATTTCTGTGTCTTGCATATTGAAAAATTTCAGACGACTCTAAACAGGAGACGATTTTGAAGTTGGTGTTGCTTGAGCAATGAAGTGCTATGTTAAGTCCAAGTCCAGCCAGCAATAAAAGTTCATTTTTAGTGGAATCACATGAAATAAAATTACTGTTTTTACCTCTAGCACTTGAGGTTTGTCTTTTAATTAAAAAAAAAAAGTATCAAAAATATTAATTTGCCTTTGATGAAAAGTGGAACAGATCAGGTAATGAAGATGCAGTGTATGTCACAGCAAGGAGAGTTTTGGGGAGGAAAATCCTGTCACTGCATGAGTAGTTGTCTCTACAGCAGATTAATTTGCTTTAATAGCAAAAAAACCCTCTGCTGCTGTAGTATCTCTCACTGCAGCTTTTCCTTGACTATGCCTCCTGCACTGGCTTTCTTCTTGCAGTCATATACAGCATTCTGTACACACGCTGAAATCTACAAACTTGTAAGACACCACCATAGGCACCATCACAGGTGTCTAAGTAATTATCACTGGTCAGGGAGCACATAGATATTTTTAAGTACTAGGACACTTTGAGCACCACAACAATATTTGTGTCAGTATGTTTATATTTTAAGTGTTGAATTATGATAGTTGAATGGCTCATCTCATCTGATCCAGTAAAAAAAAAAAAATAATTAAACATTTTTATTCCCTAGTTATGTCTGCTATTCATCTGCACTGGAAACCAAAGTTTGTAATCAATTTGTATTGCTAAGGCCTTTTGATTTTATGCAGAAATGTGAGGTTTCATTCTAATTAACATAATTAATGTAGCCATTTATGCACATAAGTTGACAGTTACCAGGCTGTGTCCTGCTGCTGATTCTGATAGTCATAAACACAATTTCAAACTATGAAGATTTTTTTAATGGTGCACATCTGCCCCCTTGTGCCAGTTTTATATGACTGCCTTTTTTATTGCTAAGGGGAGTAATGAACTACGGCTCACCCAGTCTTGTAAGGTCGTTTTAATCTCACATGCAGGTATTTTGCTCCTCAGCTTCCCTTTCAGCATACAATAGAAAAGAGGAAAAGAGACAACACCATCTCGGCTCCTGGACAGTTTTTTCTAAAAATGCAGAAAGATTTAGAAAAATGCAGATAGATACAGAGCTATCAGTGGTAGCTGTATCAGGAGGATTACAGCAAATGGCAGTGGCCAGTGGCAGTTTCTGAATGTCTGCAATTGCTGCAGCTGCACCAGGTGAAGAGACCTTTGCCCCCATCACAGCAGGAAACTGCCCAAATAAAAGAAGAAACAAGAGGAAGCTTGCTCTGCACTTCAGCAAGAAAGAAAATAAGAAACCACGAAGGCTGTTTTTCATGGTAAATCCTACCATGCCTGGAAAGTCATAGGCCAAGGGAGGCAGCGAGGGCTTTCAAGGACAATTTGATTTGAAAAAAAAAAAAAAACAACAACTAAATTTTACTCCAGGAATGCTCCTTCTGTTCCTTCAGGTTTTGTATTTGTAAGCTATGGCCTGGAGATCATGATAAATATTCACAAGTGCTCACATATCCACTTAGGACAAATGGTCCTTGAATATTCACCACCCTTTCCTG
>VZTL01095829.1:0-29735 GCA_013400535.1 Scopus umbretta | reverse complement strand
CCTGAGCAACCTGATCTAACTTCGAAGTTAGCCCTACTGTGAGCAGGAGAGCCCTACTGTGAGCAAGAGTTTGCACTAGGTGAGCTCCCAGGGGCTCCCCAACTCAGTCTTCCCATAACTCTCGGAGAATTAGGTAGTTTGTGAGCAGGAGAACACACCTGGCAGTACTGTGTGGAATAGTCATTGTATTTTTGTTGCCTGAAGTAACACAAAGAACTTCATCAGCTCCCCATATTCACACTGGATTCTGTTTACTTTGCAATGTCTTCTCCACTACTTGCTAGCTTGGGGAGTTTCACTGCCTTTGGTGAACTTGAGATGTCAACCAGGGAGCTAGAGGACAGGGTCAAAGGGCTGTTTTCCCAATCCAGTGAAGCAAATAGCAAATCTACACTGGGCTCCGGATGAGCATGGGCAGGACTCAGGGAGGCTGTTTCAGTGGGGAGTATCATGATGAGTCCAAATCCTGGTACTGGGTGTGGGGAAACATTTCCTTCACAGGTCTGAACCAGAGATCACATGTGGAGCTGGGTCTCCTGGTGTTGTTATCAGCTGAGTGAGATACAGACATAAATGTTGCGTAGAAACATATCCATGCTAACTCTAATTTGCTAGTATGGACATATCATTGCTCTTTTAATGCACATATTCATTATATATGTATACATGCATGTGTAAATATGCAAGACATAAATCTAATAATTCCCCGACACATTAGTCTTCCTTTCTGCTCCCGTATTTCTCTCCCCTCCAGCTTATAATAAGCAAAATGGTGTCAGGTGCCCATCTTACACTGGTCAGCACCCACCAACCAAGCTCCACACTGCCAGGGCATGCAGCATCCCAGGCAGTGCTCGCTGCTTTCCCAGCTGGGTTGAACGCTGTCACCCCAGCCAGCCACCACTGCTGCTTGGGGCGTCTTACCATCCTCTCCAACTCATGGCATCTGATTAATTATGATCCCTGTAATTGTCTCTTTTTACAATGAGGAATGTTAATCCTGGGGTTTGTTACCTCTCCCAGTTTTATAAAGACCATAATAAGGAATATTTTTTCTTGTCTTCCTGTCTATTTAGACTTCAAATTTGGGGAAAAGGATAATCTCTCTCTTGATAACTGTGGGGGCTGGTAGTTGTTGAGGCAGTGCACGTAACACTGGATAAGCTCAGTGAAGTCTGTGCCTTGAACAGTGCTTTTTCCTTATCCATATTTGTTCATTTTCACCTGAGTTGTAATAGGATCAGTGCATGAGTTTTAGAAGTTGTCTGACATCACCAATATTCTCTGTGCACCTGTCTGCTGGCCGGTCAGATTACAGCTTTTTTCCGCTCTGTCGCTTAGCACATGATAATAGACATTTCATCATCCCATTACATTAAAACATAAGAAGAGCTGCTCTGGGTCAGATCAAAGGTTCAACCATCCTAATTCCGAAACTGAGCAATCCCAAACATTTAAGGAGGGCGAGCAGAAGGAGCAGGGTGAATATACAGCATTGCAGCAAAGTGGTCATTCTTTGGTAGACATTTCCATTTCCTAGCCCATCGATGGACTTCATTCAGCTGCGGTTGCAGCAGGTCGCTGGTTTTAGCAGCCCCCAATGGCTCCAGCTTCCCTCAAGGGCTATGGGGCACCTGCAGCATCACATCCCACAGTGCTGGGTCACATAACCTGAGAATGAGCCCACTTTCCCACTAGCACATGGTGTTCAGACCAGCCCGTTATTTCTGCAATATCCCACTCCCGTGGTTAATGCAGTATCCTGTCCTCCCAAAAAAGACTGTTCAGACCTGGTTTGGTCAATAGCATGCCAACCTAGGAAACCTGCCTCAAGAACTCATTCAGAAACAAGCTTTCTCAGACACGTTACACTGTCCCACAGATGAAACAGCTCTTCCCTCTCACCAGGGGTCATGCTGTAGCAGTAGGGGCCATATAGGACACACTGTTCTAGGATATGCCATGAAAAATTATTTCTAGTTTATTTATAAAGGAAATCTTAACTAAGCAGTGCTATGTGCCCCCTTGGTTGGAGATGTGTCTGAAACCATAATCTCTGGGAAAGAAAGAAGAGAGAGTTGTAAAGCAGGCAGCGGGAACTTCATTGCTCGGGAGCCTTGGCCCCATATTGGCAGAGACCTGTGTGGGGACTCAGCAGGGAACAGCAACCCCCCCGAGAGCAATAAGCTATTTAAACAGCACACACTGTACTCTGGGTTAGCAGGAGTTTGCATAACCGTGCAAAGCCCTCAAGCCTGGGATCTTCTAAATAAATGCCACATTTATCAGTATCTAAAGCAGAACATCCCACCTACCCTTCCCCGACCCCATAAAACAGTGTCATTAGTGAAGTCAGAGAGCATCATTTGTTTCTTTAAGGGTTAAAAAAATAATCCACAGCCACTGCCAGGAAGAGGCAGAACTAAACAGGCAGCAAAGAGTTAGAGCCAGAACAGAGATATAAAGCTACATCAATCATCAAAACGGACCGCAACGAGAGCATATACATACAGAGCAAGAAAGAAAGCGAGAGGGTGTTTTGTTTGGGTAGCTAATGTTCTCTGGATGAGGAAAGAGAAATTATCCTTTGGTTTTTTAATGCCACTCTAAATATTTATAGCAAGATCATGGCCAGCTGGTGAGGCAATGGCGGCAGGGAGAAGGGAGGGGAGGGTGCATTTTCCCCAGCGCCCCAACATCATCGTCCGGGTTGTCTCTTCACTCGAGGAGAGGGAAGAGGCTGCACAGCGCTGTGTTTACCCTCAGAGTGACTCCTCTGCAGGAGGCAAGTCCAGTGGCTCCTGCCCTTCCCCTCCCTCACCTCGCCTGGCCGTTCACACACGTGTGCACAAATACGCACAGATTGTGCAGGAAGGGAAGATGCCACAGCCTCCAAAAAGCTATGCCAGCTCAACTCCACCCTGTCTTTAACATGGATCTGGGCCTTCAGGGTTTTGTCTTGCCTTCAGGCATTTCACCATGTTGTTAGGCTGCATTGAAAAGTCTCTGGGAAAGGCCACATACGGCATGACCCGTGATGCAAAGCTGCTGTTTTTAGAGGAACAGGCTGCCCCCATCCCTGCAGTCTGCTGGGCGACGGACATAGGGGCAGGAACAGATGGAGGACTGCAAACACCAGCACGGCACAGGAGTTGACATAAGGGCCCTGTGGCCCCCAACGATTTTCGCTCATCTGCCTTGCTGTGACTAGACGCAGGCATGACTCACCCGTGAGCTTTGGCTTTGAAAATATGAGAAGGAGTTTTGCTTTAACCTTGTGTTTCCCTGTGGTAGTGATGCTTAGAAACAACATTTTTGATTCAATCCCATCCCAGAGGAAAGGGAGGAATTTCAGCACAGATGAGGAGCCCAATCCAGTTACCCAGGCATGGGCAGCCAATGCCATTTTTTCTTGAAACACCCAGGAAGTTGGCACAGAGCTGGGACACCTCACACTGGACCTGCTGGAGACCCCAGCGGGGGGCCAGCTGGGGTTGTGGAGGATCCTCTACTGGCACAGGGCGTTCAACTGATCCCAGCCCTGGGGATGGATTTAGGCTTGTCATCGCAGATACCTACATGGGAGTGTTAGATAGGGATACCTACGTGTGATTGAGGCAGCTGAGCACCTGTGGAGACCTAGCAGTGCCTGGACAACTGTTCACCTGCCCAGATATAGGTGGTTCTTACTGGTGACCGGAATAATTCAGCAGACTCAGTTGTATTGACTAGACCTCACTGGCTGCAAAAGGAGTTCGGACAACTTGTTCATGTGCAGACATCTGCAGTTGGGGACCCCATTGAGGTCTCTGCCCAAGGGACCTAAGTGTCACCCAGGTACCTGCCACCCTGGGACCCTGGATTGCACCTTGCTGCACTCACTTCAGCAATCCGCTCCAATCCTCCCACCCATAACGCTGAGCTTCCTCAAGCCACCTGCTTAAGAAGTTCTTTGCTAAGGGTTTCAGAGAGCTGGGGTCCTTACACAAAAGGCTACAACCTCGTATTTTCTATATGAAATACCAAGCAGCATCATAAAGACAAACTTCTCCAAGAGTGAACTTCACTCTCTGCTTGGCAGAGGTAGCTGGGCTCTCCCTGCCCGCCTTGGGGCAACCCTGGGCAAGGGGTACCGGTGCATCAACATCTCCCACCAGACTGCAACGGGCCAATGCTCCCCAGATCTCTCCATGAGGTGGAGACACGGTCCGTCCCACCGGGGTCCCTGGAAGCCCTTGTCTCCCCCTGTTTCTCCATGAAACTACGGTGACAGTGCATTACCTAGCGCAAGGCATTGCAGACTGTTTACAGGCTTCTAGAGTTCCCAGGCATTTTAGGACAGGGTCCTTGCCGCTGTTTCCAAATGGACAGCCAGGACTTTTATAAGTGAACTTTTCTCTCCGTGTCTATTTATTATATGTAAACATTTGCCAGAAAAACACCACTTGGGCATGCTCAGTACCGGCCAGGTCATTCCAAAAGGCAACGGCGGCGTCACATGTGATAACAGTGAGAAGCCCGTGTGCGCCTATTCTTAGCACTGGAATGTATACAATGCCCCACTGCCTCGCCGCTCCTGCGCACAGCTCCCGAAAGCGGCAAAAGTGACTTCAGAATAAACACGTCCAGAAATCACCCTCTATGAATCACTTACCTACTGAAAGAAACGTCCTGTGGGTTTATAGGTTTTTTTATCCAGGCTCTAGCTATGGAAAATCTCAGCAGAGAATAACGACAGAGAGTAAGTGCATGCAGTGAAGGACAACAGAAGGTAAACGTTTCTACCCTACCATTTCACTGCAGGCTGAGCAGCTAGCCGTGACAATAGTTACTCATCATATTGTTCTGCCTGGCACTTAATTTAGTCATTGTGTGTCTGATTAACATAAAAAAAAAAAAACACAGCTAAGCAGGGTTAATAAATAACCGTTTTAATGCAGATTCCCAGTCTCTAGGGTTTCGTTTGCCCTGCTGCAAAGTTCAGCTCTGCCAGATTTACATTCTTTGGGAGTGACTAACTCTAGGGGGAAGAGGCGCAAGCTACTAAACTGCTAATACTTTAAAACAGTGAATAAATGTCTAAGCACATTTATTCAATGTGATTAAAACAAACAAACCAATTGCTTCAGCCATCCAGCTTTCATCCCAAACCAGTGAGATAACTTCAGTGCTTTTGCTTCTTGCCAGGGACGTAGGCTGACCCCAGAGCTGCAACCTAGCTGATAGCTTTATGAAAATTTTAAAGGGTCTTAGTGACCTTTTAGCTTCTTTATTATTTTCCCACTGTGCTTAATCCATGTTCCATTTTTATGCATAACAGTGAATGGATATTTAGAGCAACATCAAAGTCCCGATTTGTTCCCTGGGAGCTGGATATTTCAATAAAAGCTGCTAAGAATTTGTTTTTTTCTGTCAAGTCCAGAATTCATCTCTCTCTTATTTTGCTATGGAGGAGGGATCCACTGAGAGGTTTCTCTTCAAAGACCAGGATTTTTCCTCCGAACTGCTGAGGCAGCTGAATGCTCTGCGGCAGAGTGGGATGCTGACTGATGTTACCCTCTGCTCCGGGGGCTTCGAAATCCCCTGCCACCGAAACGTGCTGGCTTCCAGCAGTCCATACTTCAAGGCGATGTTCTGTAATGACTTCAGAGAGAGTCACCAGGCTAAAGTCATCCTGAAGGGCATCGACGCCGAGATTTTAGATCAGATTATCCTTTATGTTTACACAGGGGAGATTCTTATATCCATTGAGAATGTCCTGTGCCTGTTGGAGACAGCCTCCATGCTGCAGTACGCTAAGCTGTTTGAGGCCTGCTCTGCCTACCTCCAAGAGAAGCTGACTCCTGACAACTGTCTGAGCATGATCAGACTGGCAAGAGCCTTGAACTGCCAAAGCCTGGATAAGAAAGCCAAGGCTATGGCTTTGAAATGCTTTCCTGAGGTGGCCTCTTCTGAGGACCTGAAGGACCTTTGTCCCTTGGAGCTCATTGATTACCTTGGGGACGATGAGCTGTGCGGGGAGGAGGAGCAGGTCTTTGAGACACTGATGATCTGGATCCGGCATGACCTCCAGGCAAGACAAGGCTACATCCAAGAGTTGTTCAAGAAGGTCCGGCTTCAGTACGTCCATCCAACATTCCTCTTCCACTTCATCGCCAATGACTCCCTCATTCAGTCCTCGCCCACTTGCAGGAGCATCCTTGAGTCAGCCAGGAGACATATGTTTTCCTTGTACAGCACCAACACACCTGACATCAAGCCCATGCTGCATGTTCCTCGCAGGTATTCCAGCCAAGAGTTCCTTATCATCATTGGTGGCAGGAAGGACAGCCAGCAGACAACAAGGGATGTCCTGCTCTATGATGACAAGACAAACCAATGGCTAAGTCTGGCCAAACTTCCCATGCGCCTGTACAAAGCCTCTGCAGTGAGTTTACACAGCAATATTTGCGTGCTCGGAGGAATGCCTGTTAGTAATAAGAAAAGCCCGGTCAGTGATAATATTTACATTTACTCCCTCAAACTCAATCAGTGGAGATTGGTTGAGCACATGTTAGTTCCACGTTACTCCCACAGAAGCTTGGCATATAAAAATTATATTTTATCATTCGGTGGAATTGGCAAAAACCAGGAAATCCTGAATTCTGTGGAAAGATACGACAGCATCTACAACACCTGTGAGAGCATGGCAAACATGCCCGTTGCTGTCCTTCACCCCGCTGTTGCTGCCAAAGATCAGAGGGTCTACCTCTTTGGGGGAGAAGACATTATGCAAAACCCTGTCCGTCTGATCCAGGTAATGCTCAGTCCTGCTTGTCGTAGGCAGTTTCAGGTGTTTCAGGTGATGAATTGCTGTTCGTCACCCTCCTGAGGAGATCAAACCCCAAAAAAAACTTTATTGTGAGTTGCAGTAAGAGGCAGGATGAGTTAACACATGGCTTCAGGGAAGTCTTGCCTGCAAGGAGCATTGCAACTCTTTCATTTTCCCCTTTGAGTGTTTTTCAGGCACAAGCCCTGAGGTGCTTCTTTGGGTGTCGGTCAGCTCTGCCACTGGTGGGCACTGGGGCCAGGGCTACTGCAGGCCATGCCATGGCAGGCAACAGCCAACCCCCCTGCCTGGCTTCGTGCCTGTCGCCAATCTCACTGAAATCATTGCTTTCCACTTGGCAGCCGAGCTGGGGTCTCAGCTATGCACCTGCTCGCTTGCAGTAAAAGCGAAGATTCGTGATCATTAGAGCGATTAGATTCTCACTCATCAAAGGGCCAGGACTTAAACTGACAGTTATTTCGTAAAAACAGTTGTGTTAAAAATGTGCCTCCTGCCACATGTTGCTGGCGCTCTGCCTGCTTTCAGCAGTTACACTCTATTAGGAGGAAAAGATACATGAAATCCTGTCTTATCTGATTTGATGCTTTAGCAACATTGTAGGGTTACTTTCCCTATAAGTGTTTTTTCACTGGTTTAGGTTGTTTTAACTAAGAAGGATCATTAAAGGCTAAGATGGCAGCCAGCACATGAGCAATACTTCTTTACGGTGACAACACTACTTGATTATCAGGGGGAAGGAAATGCATTTATCAGTTAGTGGGGAGATGTCTGGGAGATATTTGCTATATTAAGAAGCAGATGACGTGACATAAAAGTTTGCATCGCCCAGATACAGATGATTGAATGATCATCATCTGGCAACAGCTCTTTTTCTCACATAAATTGATGACTTAGATACCACTCTAAGTCCCATCAACAAGTCCCTTTGCCAATCTGAGTGCATACCAGCCGACAGCACAAATATAGCAGCTGGGCAAACACGGTGGCTGCCAGCAGAGCTAGGTGAAGTTGAGGTTTGTTTGCCCAGGAAATTGCTAAGGCTAAGGCAGGAATACACAGAATAACTGGAACATGAAATTAAATGGTTTGCACTTTGGGAAAGTACAGGAGTTACAGTGATTTAATGGCCACACAAAGATTTACAGCTGAGAAGCTTGCATATGGCAGATACACTTTGCATTAGTGCTTTTGCTAGCATCTCCTGAGCGGACAAGCCTGAAGAACTAGAACTCTTTCCAAGGGGACATATTAGGAAAAAAGTGAGTAAATTCTCAGATTTCCAGCAGTTCAAGCCAGAGGATAGTATTCATTAGGACAAAATAAAAACCATAATCTCCTCTGTAATTACAATTGCCAGTTAAAATGCAACATAAACAGCTGTGTGCATATCTGTATTTATTTGTCAGGTTTACCATGTCTCCAGGAATATGTGGTTTCGGATGGAGACCAGAGTGGTGAAGAATGTCTGTGCACCAGCTGTTGTGATTGGAGACCAGATTATCATCGTAGGTGGTAAGGGCTCTGTTTCACCCTCCCTCTGGCCTCCCCCTGCCCAGTTCCTGCAGGATTTCACAGCCTTCCTGCTTGGGGTGCTCCCTCAAAAAGCACATGGAGCTTGGAAAGGAAAGGAGGAGTGTGTCCACTCTCTATACACATCTCTCACAGGGTCTCATGGCCATGGAAGTGGGGACAAGTTCTCCACCAGGCACCTTCTTACTCAGGTAGCAGGATCTAGGTGGGGGGAAAATGGGGAAAAGCCAATGCAAGTTACTGCTCTGCAGAAGAAGGGAGGAAGCCAAGTGCATGGGGGTCCTGCTCCTCCCCTGCTGACTTACAGCCTGGCCCCCCCAACTGCTCTTCTTGGAAGGATGGAGAGCACAGTTTCCACAAGACCGTGGAGGACTTATTGGGATGGGTGGGCTACAGGGCTATGAGGGGTCGAACAGTCCTGTAGCTGCCTCCTGGGGGTAATTGTGAAATGTCCTGAGAGGGCCGTGAAACACTCGGAGAGGGCAAAGTTCTCATTGTCTTTTTCAACTTGAGAATCAGCCTCTGCCCATGCCACTTTGACGGATCACATGTCATTGGTAGTTTGGCACTCTACAGTCTTTAATGCAGCTCCCCAGACCACAGGCTGGCACAAGGAAGCATGTGTCATTATTTAAGGGAAAATGGGACACAGGGAAGCTTTAGCAGAGCAGAGGACTGAACCCAAATCACACAGGACTCAAACATGGTGTCGTGTCTCAGCAGGAAGCCACTGCTACCCTTTGCAGTGAGAACAGGGGAGAGCTGAGTCAAAAGGTCCAAGACTATCAGGCTCCTGCGTGGCAGTTTACCCTGCCCTCAGACCACAGTGCCCAAAATGCAGTATTTGCAACTCTCTTATCTTCAAATGCATTAATGTGAAAGGCCTGCATTGACCCAAGTCTGTTGCTGCTGAGCTTAAGTTCTCAATTTATTTTTTATTTATCTAACAGAAGCCACAGAAATTCATTTTCCTTGAAAGTCAAGAGATTTACCATGGTCAGGTTTTACTTACCAGCTTCCATGCCAAAACATTGGCCAAACAGTCTTAGCTTATCAACAACACAAAAATAATATTTTCTCTTAAAAATAATTTTCATCACATTTCAGGTCCTCTTTGTGTGACTGTTCACATCATAACAAAGGGCAGTGGGTTTGCCTAAGCAAGACTGGCCTTCATTTTTGTTAGAGAAAGTTGCTTTAAGGCCTGCAAAATGTGGCCCAAAGCAGTTTGTTTGCCATGGGCACTCTTGATTATCTACAGGTATACATGGGCAAGGTACTGCCTGGTACCAAGCTTCCACACCTCTGTTGCTCCAGGGCAATGGCCCTGATACCAGCCCTAACCTCTCAGCAGATGCGAGGTTACATCACGCCTCAGTGGAAGTCCATTGGGTCACTAGCATGGTGGCCAACACAGTCATGGGGCTGAGGGCTTTGGGAGTGGAGCGAGCACTGGTGGCACTGTGCTGTTGAGTACCCGGCTCCATTCAGTAGACAGCTACAACTTCAAGCCAACAAGGCATTGTTGCTCCCTTCCCCTGTGCCACTGGTTTCTGTATTTCTGAGTGAAGCTCTAGGATTCTGTTGGATGAAAAGAAATACTTTGGGACGTTTGAAGGCACATGCAGAAAACTGTAAGCTCCAGCTGTGTTTGAGAGATTTCTTGCCTAGTCTGCTGGATTCTGTGGTGCTCATCGAGCCTTGGCTGCCAAGGTGCTATGAGACAGGGTGAGAACAAACAGGAAGGGAAGATAGACAGACAGGCATTCTTGTGACACATCATCACTTCCCAGCTTAGATATCTTAATTCTGCCAAATTATGTACCAGTATAATAGGTTTTATTGAAGACTAGGAGGAAATATATTATCATTCCTTCTGCTGGCCATAAGCTCTAATTCCCATCTGTCTCTTCCACCTCTGGCTTTGCATTTAGGATACACCCGGAGAATAATTGCTTATGATACAAAAGGCAACAAGTTTGTTAAATGTGCAGACATGAAGGACAGACGAATGCATCACGGGGCCACCGTCATCAAGAACAAGCTGTATGTCACAGGAGGACGATGTCTCACTGTGGACAATGTCATCGAGGACTTGGATTCCTTGGACTGCTATGATCCAGAGACTGACACATGGACATCAAAGGGAAAACTTCCATACAAACTCTTCGACCATGGGTGCCTTACACTCCAGTGTGTTCCCTGTTCTAACCTTCTCTAAACGACTTTTGTTACTTCCCAGGACATTTTGTGCTTTCCTTCCCAGAAAGGACCCACCTTGCTCTGCCGACAGCATACAGGGAATACTCATGGGGTACCACAAACTCCGGACCTTGAAGGCACCAGAAGCATCAGTCATTCCACAAATGCTCTGCCAGAAAGGTCATGAGCTTTGTGTTCATGCCGTATTCACCTGACCAGTATTGCATGTGGTGCTGCTAAGTCCAGCCTGGAGGCCTTACCCAGC
Organism: Scopus umbretta; assembly: GCA_013400535.1. Classification (NCBI taxonomy): domain Eukaryota; kingdom Metazoa; phylum Chordata; class Aves; order Pelecaniformes; family Scopidae; genus Scopus; species Scopus umbretta. The sequence goes on along the minus strand of VZTL01095829.1, from coordinate 18,909 downwards.
ATCTCAGCAGAAAACAGGAAAAATATGCTGGGTAAGAACGTGGTGCAGGATTTGGCCTTGTACAGACTTTAAAATGAAGGGTGAAAAGGAATGCTGCTGTCTCTGGGGAAAGGAAGATCTGGGTAACCTGCATTTTTTAGCATGCCAACTCAGCTGCATGCCATGGCCCTTTGCCGCTGGTGCTGATCAAGCTCTCCATTCCGAGTGGTGGGAGTGTTTAGAATAGGAAGCCCCAAGCTCTAGTCTTGTAGCCAGTCCAGCAGCAGCTGCCTGTGTTAGCTATGGTAGTCATCTCATAAGAAATAAAATTTTAATATTCCTAACATCAAATTAGAAATTAGCAAAAGGGTGATGCTTTGATCTGAACTCTCACATTGCGACAAGATGCAGATTTGACTTTTCTCAACTACCACTCTTTCACAGTGCAGGGAAGATTTTTGTTCCATCTGCCTACTCTCTGAAGGAGCAGAAGAAGGTGGGATGGAAATGAAGATTGTCTGCATCTTCTTTTTTGAGGGATCTTGTTTTTCAGGGAGCTTGCTTCTCCTTTTGCGTTGGGGTTAGCAGTGGGGTTAGTTAGGAAGCCCTTTGGCTGATGGAAGTCCTGAATTGTGGAATAGCAGAGAGGACACATGGAAGACAGGGGATGTAAAAGAGAAGAGGTATTTGGGAGAAACATTTTTTTTCCCCTTTCTCCTCTCTCAAAACCACTGGAAAACAGCAATGAGAGAAAGCCAGTGACAGGAAACCAGCTTTCCAAGAAGAGCAAGTCTAAGTCTGCCACTTGGCAAAGCAGCTCTGGCTCCACCAATATTTTTGTGGTTCTGCCACTAAGTGCATATTTTTAAAGGGAGGGGATTAATCATCAGATGCTGAACAGGCTGTAAGCTGCTCTCAGGTCACCAGGCTTGGTAAGATTGCTGAGATAGCAAGAAGCTTTAAAAAGATAGCAGTGATGACCACCACCCAGAGAAAGGATGGCAGAAAAAACACTCCTTTTTCCTCATATTTGAAAGAAAGTGGGACTTTTCTAAGAGTACAGGGTGGCATGAGGAAACCACGCTCAACCCCCCTCTTCACAGAAGGCTGCACAGCCATGTGGTCACCACCATGTTGCAGGACACCAGCTCCCACCGCTAAGAACCCCTCCCATAAATCTGTATCTGGGAGCAGAAGGGCAACAAAAATAGTTAACTAAGTGGGGGGCTGGAAAGAAGAATTACGTATCAGCTGCTGTTTTAACAATGCAAAATAAAACAGTTATTATTGTTTGTATGAGCTTTGTCTTCAGGAGTCCCCATTGTTCCCTCTGCACTGTTGATAAAGGGAATTGTTTTTGTACGAGTGGTTTTTGCCAGGGTTTCCTTCTAAGGATCTGAGTAAACCTGCAAAAAATGAGTGGGAACCCAAACTCATCTCCCAGCTCGGAAGCCTTTGGCTACATTTGTCCTCTGTCTTTCAGTCTATATCATTGTCTTCTTCCCGTGCAAGGCAGGGCTAAATCTCAGCACTTGCCAGATTGGACCGGAGCAGTGATTCGTTCTGCTTGCTCACAGGCCAGATCCAGCTCTCTGGAGAAAGAAGCCTTGTCATGGCCAATTATGGACAGTCTGCCCCAGGGAGATGTTTATTCCTAACCCCGCAGTGCTGCCTTCCCAAACTCCTTCCTGTTGTGACCTCACTCAGCTCCAAAACTCCAGGAGACGCCAGTTGCTGCCATGCATTTTAGCTGACACGGATTTCTGCCAGGCTCATGACTGTACCCAGAGCTCAGGAAAAAAAGTTGACTTGGGGCCATACCCCATGTTTGCAAACGATTGCCACAGTCATTGGTTTATGCTTGCAAGCAAACAGATTTTTTTAATTCCCCTATCATATAACTAGTGATTTTCTCAGCATTCATGTGGGGACCAAATAGTACCTTGCACAGCTGTAGCTGGGTAGGAAATGGGGAATGCAAAGAAGAGGCACAGTCACAGCAGCATTGAGCACAGCATCCTTCCCCTGGCCCTCAGAGAACCCTCACGTCACCCCCGAATCCTTGGAGATGCCAAAGACTATGGCCAGGTCTGCTCTGGCTGGAACCCTGTGCTCCTTCCTTTCACAAACTCCTCACCTCGTGCCCATAATTCAAGGATTTGGGTTTGTTGGGCAGTAAATACAAAGCCTGGCTTCTCATAGTCTTCTGTCTTATGGTCAGTTTGCTTTGATGCCAACTCTGACCAAAGCTTTTGCGGCCCACTGCAAAAAGGGTTGAAACCAGAGAACAGTGTTGAGCCTTACCGAGGCAGATGAGGGCCAGCAGAGTCACTTGGTCAGAGGGAGGCAGCAGCACACACAGCTTCAGGGCAGGGGATACACAGCCCCATGGCAGATGCTATGCAGAGAAGGGATGCTGCCTTTCTAATCAGGTGCTGGCCACCACCTGGCCCACCTAGAGCAATACCTAGTACTGTCCTGAGTGCTTTGCAATTGCTGTACCCAGTGGTGCTACAGGTGAAAGCACTTCTATCAAAGGTTGACTGAGATACCCCTTTCTCCAGTGTCAGGAGGAGACTTTCCCGAGCAGGATCTGCAAGGCCACTGCTACCTGGAACACTTTCCGAGTCACTGCATGCTTTTCCAGAGGTCTCATCATCCTAATATTTGAGCATTTGAGCACTCACTTAGATGGGAATCCCCCATGGGAGAGCAGCAAGGTACTTCACAAATATGATGACGGCCCCGTGAAGAGGTGGGAAATTGTTGCTCTTTATTTAATAACCATGGAAGCCAAGGAAAAGAGGGTTTTAAGAAAGGGTTATTGAGTTGGGGGTCAACTTTTAGAAGCACTGAGCACCTGCCACTTTTTTTCAAATTGGGGAGTGCTGCAAAGGCTCATCACCTCCAAGGTCACTTTTCTGGGTGTCCTGAGGCAGTCACTAGATCATGGAAACCATAGGACCACATGGCTGAAAGCATGTCTCCATGGGACAGTGAGTTACCCAGTCCTTTATGGCAGGTACTTGTCCAACACATTGAAAATCTCCCATGAGAGACACTCTGCTCCCTCCCTAAGTAACATACTCGAATGCGTTACTCATCTCACAGGTTTTAACACTATCTATCCTGAATCTTCGTTGCTGTACCTTCTGCCATCCCCACAGAGATAAAGGGCAATCGATTACCCTTTTTTATATCATCTATTTTTTTACATCTTTAAAGTTTATCAGGATGTTTCAAATTCTGTAGACTAAACAAACCCAGCCCTTTCAATCTTTCCTCGTAAGTCATATTTTCTAGACATCTGATCATTTTTGTTGCTCTCCTCTGGACAATTTCCAGTTTGCCTGTACATTTTTTTTTTTTTCTAATTTAAGTGCAGGGCCATGGCTCAGCCTTGCAGTGCTGAGAAGGGCAATAAACCCCTTCTGCATTTTGCCTACAACACTCCCAGTCTCACAGGCTAGAAGGACTTTTGCTTTCCGCAGCAGTGGCAGATTACTGACTCAGGTTCGGCTGTGCTTGGGATTAAGGAATGCTTGCAAGTTTGGGCAAGGTCACATGGAAAGACTGCAGGAGATCCAGGATCTCCTACGGTTATGCTGTAACTCCATCTTTGCTTTGGCTCACCAGGATCCTGAGCCAGATCCCGTTGAAAACAATAAGTCTCTCCAGGGCTTCAGCAAGGGGCTTTGGACTGGGCCCTAATTATTGTGTTCTCAGCTGGGTTCATCACTAATTCTATTAATTTTAACAGCAAATATTTAATGTTTGAGTCATTTTTATATACTAGGGAAAAAGTTTAAGGAAAAAAAAAAAAAAAAAAAGAAGGAAGAAGATTGCATTTTCTTTTTAACTTTTTTTCCACTTCCCTTGCTGCAAACTCAGAGCTGAATCCTGCTGCACAGGCAGCCTGTGGTGGCAGGCAGCTTTGCTTTGATCTTAGCAAGGAGCTTCATAGGTTAAGCCTGTGTTTTTTCACTGTAACCGTTCATCAAACAATACAATCCTTTGCAAGGGCAGCCTTTTTCTTGTGCAGTAATATGTTTATAATTATAATGCATTTCCTGCTTCTTTTTGATTAAACACACCTGACAAAGTAGGAAAGCTGTTGATGCATAAATAAACAGGCTCTCCAAGTTCATCTCTTAATCAATCTTTTTTTTTCCAAATGCCAAGGAGTTCACTGCAAGGTGAACCCTCTAGTTGAGAAGGAAACAATTGGGGAGAGCATATATGAATAGCGTACAGGGTAATTTATCCCTGGCATTGTTCCTTAGCCTGACCTGAGAGCCATTAATAATTGACAGCAGCAAAAACAATCCCTTTTTAAAAATATAAACATCCATAGTTTTTTCCCAGCTGCTTGAAAGCTCCCACACAGAAGTTAAACAGTCATATTCTCCATGGTACAAATGAGCGTTAATTCCTTGGTGGAAGCTTGTACTAGCTAAAGAGCTGAGACCTGCTAATTAGTGACCTGCTAATGGTGTTTTCAGTGGCTGTTTCTGATGAGTTTGCCTGGGCTCCAAATGAAGGGCAGTGCCTACAGAGAAACTGGTGTCTCAGGCTGCCGTTGCCGCCAAAGTCAATGGGGCTCCTCAGGGTTTGTGCTGCGGCACTGAGAGATTGATCTGGCCTCTTCTGTTTATTGAAGTTTCCAAAATAGTAGCAGAGTAGTGAGGAGCCCAACTGCTCTGTCACTCGGCAAGTCACCCGCTGGCTCCAGCTGCCGCTTGTCACTTCTCTCCCTGGGGTTCTTTGTTTGCCTGAACTTCTTTCATGTTGCAAGAACCCTTTCCGAGAAAAGCAAGGAGCAGCACGTCTCGAGCAGCCCTGGGGCAGTTAGGTGGATGCCTCGTGGCTGCTTTAAACAGGAGGCATCCTCACAGCTGTTGGAGACATTTGGCTTTAGGCTGGGGGTAAATCACAGGATAGAATACTGCTGGAGGTGGGAAAAGGTGGCAGAATCTGGTCCACTGCTTCATCTGGTCAGGAAGATGTCTATAAACCATCCTTCTATAGCTAATCCTCCCATGTCTAGTTCTCTAAAGTTTGTTTCTCAATCAGGCTGTGTCTTCTGATGAATAAGCCCTGTCCCACCACTCCTCTCTAAAGCAGGCATGCTGGCACAAGGGCAAATGCATGCCCCCTTCCTCAGGTCCCCCAGTGCCACAGCTGTAATGACATCCCTTGAGTTTTGCCCTGGTCTTGGCGCATCACTGAGGTTTCTCCCTGCTCTTGGACACTTTCTCAGGCCAAACAACTGGGCAGATGTGCTCTGCAGGTGCCCTGCACCCATGTTTGGAGGTGGCAATGACTGCCCAGAGCATCAGGAAATGACACCAAGGACTCTCAAGTCCAAATTTTCAAGATGATGGGATGCTCATGGTCTGACAAATCAGCCAAAAGCAATCTGAACCTTAGAGCAGAGTCCTGACACCTTCCTGTGAGAGCTGTGGGACTGCAGGGGGATGTGTCCAGCCCCAAGGAGCAGAGAGCAAACTGCATGGAGGGTGCAGCAACGTGAAACTTGGCTACAAAGCTTCAGTGCTGGGAAAGTGCAGTGTTTTATCCAGATCAGCAACAAGCCATGGAATTAATAGGGTTGATTAAACCATTTTGATGTGTATGGTATGTGGAGATAAGGGCCCAATTCCCAAGAGTTTCCAGTGAAAATTAGATGTTAACCATAACAGTATGTGACATCTCCTGACAGGGGTGAGGAAGGCTGCGGGAAGACAAGAGACAAGTACAAACCAAGGGGGCAAAAGAGGCAGCTCTTGAGAGGGCAAAGTTACCACGATCTTGCTGGATCTGTTTTGATGCTGAAATGACGTAGACCCTGGCACCAAGCAGATCGAAAGCAAGGGAACTATGCCTGGTTTATGTTGTTATGACACAAGTATTTCCCTGAAAATGACATTAAAGAGTACCAGAGGCTCAAACATTGTTCTGTTTATCTGTTCCCTGGGTAGGGCTCTTACTCTTAGAGACAGCCTGAGCACTGCAGAATATGGCCCCTGTCAAGAAAACTTTGCCTCTGGCATGAGGACCGTTAGCAAGCATGACATGGGAATCCAGCCCAGGGGGTCGGAGCATGCACGGCTATTGCCCACTGCCGCCTGGCAGGATGGCATCCCTTTGAGACATGCAAAGAGATGAGCCACCAGAGGAGACTCCCCTGCCACGCACTGAGATTTGCAGATAGGAAGCTGATGGCAGAGGACGATTCCTCCCCAAGGTGTTGACACGGGGTTCATCCTGTGCAAAAGTATGGAAAGGCTCCTCATCACCCAGGCTGTGCCAGTGGTGCCTCCATATGCTTCAGGCCATGTTTCAGCCCTGGGACTCCCTTGCAGTGGAGCTTGCACCTGAATTAGCCGTTAATGGGATCCTGAATTACCCCTATCCACGGCATGAACTAACGCATGCTTGTGCAAGCAACGGACACAGTGCTATGGCATCCTAAGTAGAAGACTCCCAGCAGCTTAACTGGGCACCAGCTCAAGCCTTGACCAAGGAGAAAAGCAGAGAGGTCCTATGGATGTTCTTCAAGACACTGTGATATTTAATGGATGATTCAGACCTTTTTAAAAGAAGGCAGTCTTTGGGCTTGGAAGGTGCTGGCTGAAGCCCTGAAGGCTTCTAGCTGCGAGATCTTGTTTAGAGCCTACAAGAGTTGTCTTTCTGCTCATTATAACTTGGAACAAATCTCAGTAAATAGAGTCTGTTTCTTCTCCAGGCATAGGGCGCTCTGGAAATTTTCTGAAGAGAAAAACAGCAAAACATAGTGAAAGAAGTGGTGCCTGCAGACTGAAATACAAATGGCAGAGAAGCCAAAAGCATGTTTGCCCTTCCAAGCTTGAGCTTATGTTTTTAATGGCATGAAATGTGACATGCACAGTCAATCACAGATTTCAAGCTGAGAGTCTGTTATTTGTGATGGCAGTGTAAAATACATGGGTCCTTACTCCAAAGAGTTTATGAGAGATTCAGAGCAGAGGTCACCGATGACCCTCAGAGTATCATCAGCTGGAGTTTCAAAGCACCCACATCATTTATTAGGCAAGAGCAACACTTTATGCCATAACCTGGATAACTGAAGTATACCTCAAAAAAAAAAAAAAAAATCAGCTCTTCCCTGTCACTCCTTCATCCATAGCCCACTCCACAGATCAGCACACAAATGCAATCAAACAAGTGCCAAGGCCTAGGGCTTCCTGGAAACTCAGGCAACATATGGCGGATGGGCATTAGCTGTCTAACACCAACCTCTTCTCTCCCCAGGTGCCCCATAGCCAGAAGGACATCATTACCCTAAAACACACCTAGGAGAAGAGGTTTTTCAACATCTAGATTTTCCCCTTCCCCAGGAAAGGTAGCGGAAGGTTTGAGGCAGCTCTAGGAATGGGCACACAACTGGGAAAATGGGTCCCTTCTGTTTTTAAAAACAAATGCTTTATAGAGTGAGGAGAGAACATTCAGACAGCTAAGGGCTCTCTGATCTCCAGGAACAAACTATAAAAGCCATTTAGATTCACTGAAAATACTTTGGCATTTCCCTTTCATGTTTCCAAAGCCATTTCAAAGATAAGGTGATAGGTAGTGCAGACCGACCTTCCTAGGACTGTCACCAGGGAAGGGAAATGCAGCTGGGGAAATGATTACATGGATCAGTAGGGTTTTGTCTTTATCATATTTGTTTGATTCTAGAATACATTATCCTCTGCTGATTTGTGGCTGGAGTAATGCAAGTACATGGATTTTCAGGTAAATACAACATACCGCTTTGTGGCTGCAGGATGTTGGTGAGCTCAGCTTGATCTGGAGAAAATCCCTGCCCAGGTTTTAGTAGAAATCTGAAGACACACTGCTAGCAGAATCTTGGTACTGCCAGGCTCAGTGGGACATGGCACTTGCAAATGGCATGAGTCATTTGCCCTGGAGCTGTAGGAGCAGAGACTATCTGAAGATCTAGATCAGATTGGTGAATCAGCAGCATCTGACACAGTTTAAGAGGTTAAGCCTATTTATAGACAAATGAGGGTAATTTTCATAGCTGAAGGGATTGGATTTTTTTTATTAAATTCATAATAAACTCTAGGGAAGAGAATACTGAGGTCTGTACTCAGTTAACTCCTTGGAGATGAGAGGAAGTTTGTCCAAGACAGGGATGGAGTCAAAGGAGCCAAAAACTCAAGAGCCCATTATCCTCACTGCTTTGCTTTTTATTCACTCTTAGGATTAAGTTATGCTTTCAGGACAGTACAAAGCATCCCTGTGGAGCCAGACTTTGATCTCCCTGCCTGGCGCAGGGGTGGGACTCCCTTGGCACCCACGCGAGCGCACTTGAGAGGGACAGATTGGATGTGCACCCACGGGAAAACAAGTCCCTTCTTTACAGGGGACTTTCTGTTCATCATTTCTTGCCTTACTTCATACTTTACTCTTGGTTATCACTAATGGTGGACATAAGAGTTAGTTTGCCAGTGTGTATCAGCAGCAGAGTTACATGGCATCATCAGCCAAGTGAGAAAGGATGGGACTTGCTGAGTGATTGTGGGTAAAATTATTTCTTTTCTATCTCCATTGCCACATCATTAAAATAAGGATGATACCAATCCCACAAGGGCATTGCGAATGAATCCACTGAAGCCTGAAAAATGCTGTCTTTTGTGAATTGCCAAAGACTGCTGTTGTACAATCCCACTGCAGCAACTTGCTATTTAGGAAGTAAACACACCTATAGAAAGTGCTCTTAAATGAATATAATGATGATCTTAAATGAACTGATAATCAGCTGGATAAGAACAAAGACTTATAAAATGAATATGGGTCTGATTTTGACAGAGACTACACCCCCTCCCCAAAAAAGAAAAAAAAGACACGTAAATGCTCCTTTAAAGACTACCAACTTTAATAAAAGCCTTTTATAAAAAATAGGGCTCAAGTTATCCCCCACCTCCTTTTCCTACAATGTGTTTTTGTACACTGCTTTCCATAGAAATCAAGGTTGGATTGAATGTGGAGTTATAGAACCACTGGAACAACAGGCCTTGTGAAAAGGGCACAAAAAGTTGCAGGGTTAGCAAGTGGATCATGCCCATGGACTAGTAATGCTTTTACTTAAGCAAGGGCTCTTCTGCTTGGAGGCAATCTCCCAAGTAAGCTCAAAGATATGAAAATCATCCCTTTGAGGTCATCTGAAACTTTTTTTCAAATTCAGAGTAATGATGTATGGAGCACTCCATGCACTCATTTCATTCCCAAGTCTGCAATTTCAGATCATGCCAAAATATGGCATTTCCATAACATGCGTTTCTACATCCAAGGTCTATAGTACCAGGTCCTTGCTTGTTCTCTTGGAAAAAGCAAGTTTTTCAGTCCTTTCAATGTTTTTGCACCAGCCTTTATGAGACACCTTCTTATAACCTCCCCTCAGCATCTGTTTCATTTTAAAAGGATAAAAATGCATCAGTCTCACACATTCTTGCTACTTTCAAGATTCTCCAATTACGTTATTTATATGAATTCATTTCCTTTTTTTGTTAGTTTTTTTCTTTTTTTGTAGTTTAAATTTCATACACCCAGTGGCAAGGACAGAGACCTGCAGGGTGTATTGTTTTTAAAAAACATTTTATTTTGGCTGTTCTGTGATGAAAACTGCCTACAAATGTAGGATTGCAAGGATGTTTGGGCACCTGCCATCACCCTATTAACTTTAAGCTGATCCTAGGAACTGGCAGTACTTGACTATCCGGTTCCCAAGTAGCATTAGTGAACAGGAGTCCATCAACCTTGTCTTCCAAGCACAACTCCTCAGGTCCTTGCACTCACCATCTGTCTTGGTAAACTCAACTCATCCTGAAATCTTAAAGCCAATATGAGGCATCTCCGTTCTTTGGAGTCTGCATGCCTGTATCAGCACAAAAGGGGACACAGAATGGAGATGCTCAAGCTGGCAACCCAGGAGACTCAACAGCATACACTTCATCTGTGTTTGTCCAAGTCAAAATTCCCTAATTTATCCCCTGAAGTTTGATATGGCAGTAGATTGATCAAATGCTTCAAAGCAGCCCCGGGGCATTGGTTAAGTCTCCCAGCACTAGTGTGGGGCTCCTTGGTGCTCCACCATTTCTCACACCTTCCCAAAAGTGGCTCCGCTCAGTGTGCTTCAAGCGAGGCAAGAAAACCAATTAACTGCTTCTGAAAATCCTGGCCTTGGTCTGTTATGATGAGATCCTCTTGATAACAGTACTGCGTGGAGTGAGCAAAGAGCTTTCCTTGTTTTCCTCAATCCAAATTCAAGCAAACTTCTGCTGACCTCTTCATTTTGGCCATTTGATTGCAATGGGAAATGGACTGCACAGGGACTTCTGACCTCAAGCCTTGTATATTTTCTCTAATATTCTTTTATCTTCACTAAAAAGCATTTACTAATATTTTAAGCTAATGTTTCTCTTCAGAGGGTCACACACAGTTCAGTATGCATCTTGCATCCAAAGATTTCTCCAGGTTTCTAGTGTTACGGTTTTCTAAACAGGTCAGGTATTTACTTGCTGTTGCTGAAGGGAGCAAGCAGAGCCCTTCTAGCTGACATCTATAATAATGAAAGGAAAACCATATGTAAACCATACTTTCTGGAAATAAACTGACCCTTCTACACTTACAGGGTCAGGGGAGTACAAGTGACCCCACATGCCCCCATGTGACTGCCCAAGTTTCTACACAGCAGGAGAGAACAGGTCACACAGATGTAGTTACAGAAGTTGAAATGGAGATGCAGGGGAGACGAGGAAACGCTGCCGGATTTAGAGCAACAGGTGGTTCCTCCACGGCACCCGTGAGGGACGAGCAAAGCTGGGCACTGAGAGCAACCTCTGCTGAGGCGCCTGCATGGCATGGGGTGGAAAAGGGTTTGCAATAAACAGAGGAACTGGCACCTGCAGCGTCAGCCCTTTCCTAGGATTGGTCCTGCAAGGAGCTTTGGAGAAACTTGACCCTGCGATAAGGGCTGTACCTCAGGACTTTGGAAACATGGGGTTTAGGCACCTGCTGTCCCAGACTGTGTATGACTATCAACAAACCACTTGCTTGGCCACGATGTGCAGATCCCAGCGAGTGCTTAAATACCTTCATAGACGTGGGCGTTGGTGTCTCAGTTCTCCTGTTTCCTTTCCATGCCAGGGAGAAAATAGCTCTTCCCTACCTCGCATGTTGGAGAAGACAAATGTGTTCTGCAGCGCCAAATGCTCTTTGAAATGAGGTGCTTATTTTAGGGGCCCATTTGACTCAGAAGAAATAACCCGTTCCCGTGTTTCCAGCTCAGTATGGGCACCTCGTGTGACCCTGCAGGTTTCTGCCCAGCAGAGGACAGGTCACACAGAGGTGGTGACAGAAATCCAAGCAGAGCATTGCGATCCAGAGAAGATTATCAAGCCTTGGGCAGCTATGGGAGTGAACTCATAGCAGATCAAGAAGTAAACAATTAGTACAAGGTTTGAAACACAGTCTCTAGGGAAGCTCAGAAGGGCTTCCCGTAGACATTTTATTGTCTCACATGGACACTGAGCTTGGTTCTCCACCATCCTACCCCTCATGTAGGCACTGGCACATAAAGTGCACATGAAATACCATAGAGCTTTAAGTCATAAGTTTACCTCCAATTCATGCTCTTGAGCCTGTCCAAGCAAAGGAAGAGCTGGATTTTTACATACTAAGCTTACACGATTACACTGCTGTTATGTGGCTGGGGCTTTCAGAAGTTAAAGCCAGATGCAGCCAGACCCTTCCTAGTCCCACTGACCTTTTCCCATCGATGACTAACATCAGGCCTGCCTGTACAAGCAGAGAGCAAACAAGTCCAGAGTGGCAGTTCCTTGGCAGGGAATTAGTTTACCTTTCAGTGCCACACTTAATAACACTGGATGGCACTTACTGGAGTAGATTTTCCAGCAAGTGGCATGCCAAAGACTTGATGAAATCAGGCCTTCTGTCTGATGTCAATCACCTACCCTTTGCCAGTTCAAAAGTGCTATCCATGCTGCAAAAACAAGACCCAAGGAGCATGTTAGCCCAGAAGCGCACAGCTAAACCTGGCCTAGCAATACACCATAGTAAAATGAGGTCATCAGCGCATGGCCTTCAACCTGTTCTTCTACACTTTGTGTTAAACAACAGACTCACCTAACTATTGGATGTGCTTCCACAGGTCATCCTATCCTTTTGACGAGGAATCTTTCATGGCCACTGGAGCTGGAATAGGTACATAGACCGGGGCATCTACTGAGGTGCAACGAAGTAGAAGTGCATCTACCACACTGTTTTGCAGACATTCCCTAGTCTTTACAATAGATTGATACAAACAGTCGAATACAAATATTTGAAGATTTTAGGGTGGGCAAAGCTAATTCTCAGCTCATGGCCCAAGCCTGTCCTTGCTATATATGCAAAAATAGACACTGTTTTCATCCTAGATTAGGTTATAGTTTTGGTTTTTGTTGTTCCCTGGTGTCAATAGGAAGTATGGTACCTGCTTTAGGCCCATTTGCACCAGTCCCTAACGGCTGCAGAGCTGCAAGTTCTGCTTGTGGGTGGCAACTTTGCCTCCTGATCTTTTGTTTTTGAAATGCAGCTGCAGAGGAAAGGAAGATGGCATCATTACTGCTATGAAAGGTCTTTTCATCCTCTGTGGTTTCCGAGTTAGAGCTGTGTTGGCTGAGGATTCCTCCCCCAGGGTGGAGGAGTAATGGAAACGCAGCCTAAAACAGGATCAGGAGGAAGATGTGAAAATGAGCACAAACGTATAGCGTATGAGTCAGTGCCACAAGGAATCTCTACCCCATAAAGTCAAGATCACACCTCCTCTTGGTACAGCAGAGCTGTTCCCACACAAGGAGAAGGCATCATGGGGCATTCAGCATCTTAAAAAGGACTTATGTCCTGACTGAAAGTTTAATAGTGAGAAAATGTTTTCAGGTCAGTAACACTGCAGCTTCAGAGAAGGGTAGGAAAAGCAAGCAGGACATGCTGCATTAATTATCTGCTGTAAAATAATATGGACCGGGCACTGAGGCCAAATCCTCTGCATGTGCAAATCAACAAAGCCTCACTGATGCTAAACTGATGCTGAACTGATTAACTCCAGCTGATGAGCTGACCTTTGTCAGCAAAACCAGTTCCTGTACTGTGAGGGGTCTCTCATGGGGTATTATGTTTTTAAATTTTCATGAACAGCCTCACCTCAGACTGTTCAGGGAATGAAACTGTAGCTTTAGCACAAGGAGTAGGCAACATGGGCTGAGAAATACCCAAAACAACAGCTCCGCTGTCAAGTGTGTCCACACTCCCAGGCCCTGAAGAGGCAGTCCATGGCAGCCTGAGGCTGCTGGTGGCTAGAGCTCAGACCTGAGCTCGTGGGTTCTCCAAGGCAGACACCAAGTCGATCAGAGTGGGAAGAATTTGTCCCCCAATGAAAGAGCAAGGACCCAACAGAGAAAGACCTTCTCTTAGATAAGTGTGAATAGTGCAGAGTAGAGTCAAGCCCAAAGAGTAGGACCAGGTTTGAGCCCAAGCAGGATTAGGAAGTTGGCACTCAAGTCAAGGCAGCCACAAGGCAGACTAGAGAAGCTGCAGTCTGCTCTGAACCAAAGGTCCAAGGGACTGGCATCGTCGAGGTCAAGGAGAAATATAGAGTTATTTTTATTGCTGTTTATGTCTCGAGGACCAGACCCTCACCTGAAGCAGAATTGGGATGTAAGGGGGCTGGATGGAGCATAGCAACAGGGGCTGGGACTGCTGGTGGGACTGCTACACAGCAGTGACCACAGGGCAAGCATCGTTCCCGCTTCAGCTCCTCCTAGTGAAGCTCATAAAGCCCCACCTCTCCCAAGGAGCTAACTGCAGTCAGGGGGCAGAGCTGATAGCCCAGGTAGAGCCTCATGGTCCATCCAGCTAGACATCTGAGCACACATCATGCTTGAGACCAGCCCACTGTGTCTTCGGATGGGCCCCACTGATAGCTGAAATGCAGCAGCATGCCACACCACCCGGCTCATCCGTCACGTGGCAGATGGAGCAATGCACCGGTGGTACAGCCGATGCAGCACAGAGCCTGCCCGCAGGCTACCCTGCAGCCCAGGGAGGCATGGCACATTCTTCTGCCATGGGTATGGCTCATCCAGCTGCACCCAGCTGCCTGCCGCATTGACAGCGGGTGTTTCAGTGCCGACCCTCCCACCAGCAGCTCTCCTGGGGGATGTAGGAGGAGCTTTTCCAGGAAATAAGATGCTCATAGAGGTAGTGGACCACAGGTATCACCCCCCCACCAGAGTGGGCAGACAGTTTTGGGGACAATCACCTTAAAGGAAGCACAAGAGGAGGGTGCCTCAGGTCATCCTGCATGCTTGAGCATCTTACCAGCCTAGGAGACACCACAAGGACCCAAGAACAGGGGAGACCCAGGACTTGGCCCAGGAGGGTGGCCTAGGCCATACCTGTGCTCTTGGCACCCATTTCCCAACCGCTTCCTCAGAAGTGTCCATGCAGATGTGCACCTGCACAGGCAGAGAGGGCATCTCTGTCACCCCCTGGATCAGTAGAACATGACAAAGACAGGCCCTGAGCCATAGTGGGTGCATGTCTTCCATTTTTGTTGGGGCTGTGACATGGCACACTATTATAAAAGCCTCTGTGTAATTTCTCACAGTAGCTGGTCTCTCCTGCATTCAGTTTATAAATGCAATGGCTTTTTTCCTAAGTGCTGGACTGACGAATGCCGCTGGCATCCAAGGTTCAGGATGTTCCCAAATAAAAATCGTGTTTCCACATCTTCCTCTCTTCCATGAATTTGCATGGCTGGAGCCCGGTGAACTGCTGACAAGGCACGAGGAGGAGCAGGACACAAGTCATGCTCTGGTATCCATCCTGGCTTATTTGAAAGCAGGCCTTGTTTCAAATACAAAGCGCTGAGTAGAAGATGCCATTTGTCACCCTTGGGAGCAGATTTTCACTGCAGAGGCCCCACTCTCATTTACAATAAATCGCCTCATAATATGTGGCTGATTTATGCTATTCTTCAACTATAAATTATATTTACATCCACTCTATGGTCTCTTTACATTGTTAAAGTGTAGTAATGTGACTGTGGGGTAAGTGATAGCGATAACTTGTCTACAAGGAGAAATTCATCAGAATAATTGTGTGCATGAAGAAGAGTCGTCTTCGTCTTAGAAACCTGTCTGGTTTCCTCATGTGAAAAAACCATTCACATCACAGATTCGATCTGCAGGCATTGTTTCCGTTGACCCAAACACTACAGATATGTGCTGTATCTTCCTCTGAAATGGGGTCTGGAATTATAAATCTCTTCTGCAACTAACATTATTTTTATTCATGGTATTCATCCAAGATCCCAAGCAGAGAGTAGAAAGCTTCCATCAGAAGTGATCTAAATTGTGAATGAGGATAAATTTGTCCTGTTTGCTTTTTTGGTTTGCTTTTCCAGCATCCGGAGAATATGTCTCTTCCTAGTATAAGCTATTTTTCAAGGGTGATTTTACTTACAGTCAAAAAGGAGCATTGTGAAATCAACTGTTAAATTTAGATCTTCAGGCTGTTTTCATCAGAACAAAAACATGGGGATTTGTAGCTGTCAGCTTCCCTAAAACTGATTCATACAGGAAGACCAAAATCCTGAGCTCAATTACCTTAAGGTGGTTTCCAGTGATACCAGACCCACAGGCATGAAATCAAGGCCCCTTTGGACCTTAGGGTGAAGGATCTTTTGAGCATTTCAGGCGATGACCAGATCAGGAGAGGTAATTGGGAGAGAGCCATTTTAGCGGTTTCTCACTGTTAGCTTCCTACAGAAACTTTTGAAAGAGGAAAACAACATTTCTGGTTTCTCATTTTTCTTTCTATTTTAGGATATTACTTTGGCTACAGTTGGAGCTTTCTAGCTTTGAGAGCCAAATTCTACCATTAGGTCTGCAGGGCATTTTATCTGGGTGGGGAAGAAGAAAGCTGGCTGGAACAGGTGATGGAGGACCAGCAGGATTCTGCTGCACTCCAAATACTGGTCTCAGTGGATCCATGCTGCTTGTGTGCTGGGGATAATGTTGTATTTTGTTTGAGAGGGGGCAGTTCTAGTACTACCTGCACCACTAAAACACAGACCATGATCGCCTGTACTAGGGGCTAAATCTTACCATGCACTGTCTGATGATTTTTGAGGCCAGATTGCTTAATATGCTCAATTACAGCCGATTACTTTATTATTATGGATAAAGTATTTTCATCCAACATGCCACGGAGATGAAAACTACACATAACATGATGTCTCTGACACAACAGTGTTTTCTGAGAAGAGGCGTCCATCTGGTTCACTGGTAAAAGCACTGTCTTTTATCACTTCCCAGCAGAGGGAATCAACCAGTTAATGGATGAGCTCCTGCATTCAGAGCTGTACTTTAGTCTTGGAATTTAGTCCAAGAACTAAATTCTGGGCCGAAACTCTGGGATCTGCCAACTTGAGTTTTTATCTTCCTCTGTTAGTCTGACAAACGAGATCGATGGCCTGACTGATACTGTGTCAGTTTAATTGCAGAAATAGTGTTGCACCACTTAAAGCTTTTATGTTCAGGCTCATTTTTATGTTGTTTTGAATGTCCTTTACATCAGGTTAGCTTGTCCCAGCCCTGACCCTGTACATCATCCCTGGGTTGCTTTTTCTAGAGGAAAAAACAACAGCTTGCTACCAGACTGACTGATGCCGATAACCTGTACAGGATAAAGTAAATTAAAACCATGCATGTGGTTGGTCAGAAAATTAGGTTTACATGTGAAGAGGCAGAACTCCAGTGCTGACTTTTTGTATCCCTGTTAAACATTATGGAATCTGTAGTTAATGCACTTCATGCTGCCAATTGTATGGGCCATTTTACTGGTAAAGACCAAACCCCCAGGAAGCACTGAAGTCTGTCTTCCTGGAAAAGGAAATGGTATGAGAGTCATTGAAGCTGGTGCACCACAGAAGACCATCTGTGGCTGAGGAGGACAGCCCACAGAAAAGGATAGAAAGCAGAGAAACAAAAATCCTGCCTCCTGGGGCACACTGAGGTAATATCAATATGACAGCAAATGCTCAGTGTTTCTAAACCCAGAGTTTCCCTGGAAAGCAGACACTTCACCGAAAATGTCATAAAGTTGAATTTAACCTTTTCCTGCTGGAAACATTGCAGCCAGACCTTTTGCCTGCTGATAGAAGATGCCCCTTTTCCTTTTTCCTTTCTTTTGTTAATGATAGAAATATTTGCACATTGTATGGACATTTAGGACATGACTGGGCTACTGCTTGGGGAAAAGAGATGGAGTCAGAATTTGGGAGGCGATGTCCTCTTCTGCCCTTTGTGTTCTCCATGCCTGGGGAACAGGAGGATATTTTTGGAATATTATTTTAAATAGCAGGGAGGGTCTATCAGGTTTCATTTCATCTGTTGGTTCTGGTCTGCAGTGCCAATCAATTTATAATTGTAAATTATAAAATGGAGTCCTCTGTGGTGAGTAGCAAAGGAAGAGACAGTGCCCTCCCTTCACAGCTGGGGCATACCTATGGTAAGCTGCGTTTTCACCACTAAGCCCACATTATTGCAATTACTGTCTGCCTTGGACTTACTTATTTGAAGCCTATTATGTCAGCTTAGTCAGATCAGTGCAGTAATGCTCTGCTCTCCCTGTTACAGCCCCTGAGGGGAGAGAAACCGGGTTCCTCTTTCTAGAGGGAACTGTGGTTTTTCTGACAGTGTGCAATGGCACATGAATTCATGGCATAGCTGACATCATCTAAATCCTAAAGTTTTTACCCAAGGCCCCCTCGGGAAGATGCATCCAGACCCCATGCACGTCAAGTGAAGGAGGATCAACACGAAGCACGACTGGCCCCTACACTCACTCCCCTCCTCTCTGGGAACAGCATCCATCTGTGCTTTGCATTTTGTCCCTTCTTTACAGCCTACAAATCTTTTGGCCATTTTGTTTTTATACCAGCTGAAACAGCTGATGATTGTACAGTCTGACCATGCAGGAAAGATGGCCCAGAGATGCACTGAGAATCTCTGTTTATATCCAGATAAGGCTGGGTATCTGGGGTGGGGAATGGCTTTGAAGATCCATCAAGATAAGGGAGTTGAGTGGTATCCCCAGTTGACTTTTCTTGAGAAATATACTTGGATATAATCTCACACAAATCCCAGCACCAGGGAAGGGTGAAAAAGGGATCAACTGTTCTCATGGTATCAGCCATTCTTGTAAGCTCTCAGCTACAGCGCAACTACACCAGAAGATAAGGTGACTCTGGCTGTGACGACACGAACGCTTTGGGGCTGATCTTGGCTCTGAAGATTTTAAGTTGAATTTACCTTCTCTTTCTTCCTCCAACTTAAACACTCTATTCAAAAGACAGCAGAAAGGCTTGTTCCAAAAACATTGTAAAATTAGTTTTATGGGAAAAGTAATAAATTCACATTCTGGCTTGCAGGGTTGTATATTGTCTACACTGCTACTATGATCTAATTTAGCTGGAGGAGTTAGGCTCCGATACAGTGACAAAGGCTGTTTCTGCACAGGCTACACAATAACAGCTTTGTACAAGGTAAGCTGCAGTGCCTGGGAACAGGAAGACTGCGTTCAGGCTGTTTAGGGTAGGAAGCCATCTTATGATGCATTTCAAATAGTTCAGAGACCTAAAAATTCAGCTGTTTGATCAGCTGTCACCTGTTCAAGGTTTCCTAATTTTCCTACGCTATGCACACTGCCTTAGATGATACGTATTTTCCACAGACACATGATGAGACCTCTGTTAGGCCCCATGTGTCATTACCCTCCCACACCAGAGCTAAAGTCCTTCCCGCAATGGATATCGAGATA
>VZTL01095827.1:0-11019 GCA_013400535.1 Scopus umbretta | reverse complement strand
TATATGTAAATATATATTTACATCTAAAACAGGGGAGAGAATCAAAACATACTCCCCCCCACCCAAACAGCAACAAAAGAACAACCCAGCAGTGCTCTGGGAGTGATAAGGAGCAAAGTACCACCACTAATTAAGCAGTGGTAAGAGGTATCTGCAGGACTGGTGGCTGCAAGCAGGAGCCACGTGCTCCTCAGCCCTGCTGAGAAGGGCTGTCACGTCTTAGCCCAGGTGTCCACGGGAGGTTGGAAGAGAGTAATTTTTTTGCAGTTGGACTCTTTTTCTCATCTGATGCTTGGATGAAACAAAGGTGATTCATCCCTGTCCCTGCAGTCTGGTGGCCAACAGCTGGTGCTCCCTTGTTTCCCATCCACCCATGCAGAAGATGCTAAGATCTGGCCTGCCATGGCATCACAGATCAAACAGCAGACACTTCATAAACGCAACAAAAACTTGCTTATGGCAGGATGAAAGAGGGGTTTGGGGAGACTGGGACATCTCACAGCAGCATTTGGGCAGTGGCATGATAGATGTTTAAGTAATTTCTAATTGTCATGTTTTGGAAGAGATTTGGCACTCCTTCCTTAGGGAGTTTTGCAGTACATGTTGGAGGTAGTAGCAATTTTACTCTTGGGGATGTTAAGGCAATTCAACACTTAACTGAACTTTTCCCTGTTCTGGACTCTGTTCTGTGTACTGATGCTTCACCCTTAATTCCCATCAGTCTGAGAATTTCTGTCTAATATCATGGTCTTTGTATTTGTCCTGAATTGTGCAAATTCTGCTGTGTCTCCATTGACAAAGTGAAGGGAAACTGGACTGGTTCTCTGGCCTGCCTTCTACCCACCAATTGTTTCTAGGTAAATGAATTTATAATCTCAAACCAGTAGCCGCATATGTTCAGTTAATGTCCTGCATATTTATAAATCCTTCCTTAACAAGGAATTATTTTATCCATGACAACTGCTGTGTAATACAGCTGCAGTGGTGACAGATATTGGCTTGGTGCTAGCAGGCAGATTTTCTTTTTTTTAAAGTGCAGTGACCTTCCGGGCTGCTGCTGCTTAGGGAGACCAGATGAGCCGTAGGTGTGGGTGGCTCTGCCTGCTTTAACTCTTCCCTGGCAGCTTTTGCCCATGGCTTAAAGACTTCCAATTCCATGGCTTCTCCTCTAATCAGGAAGACAAAGAGGGATGGATGCTGTTAGGGGCAGAGGTTTTGTTGTTCTGTCTGGGCTTGTTGTTTGTCCTGGTTCATTGACATATCAGTATTCATTTAATGTCTTAGAGAGTCTAAACTGAGGGCAGAGGGTTAAATGTTATCACAAATTGTAGCTGTATTTATCACCTTTCCAAGGTCCTCCTCCACCCTTCCTCTTCAACTCCTGCTGTTGTGTGCATCCCTCCCTTTGGTAGTGTTCCTCTGGATGCATCTTGTTTTATTTGTCAGGGCTTGACATTCTTCCTCCTAATTAGAAAACTGTATTTTGGATATTGCCCAAAATACATGGTTTAAATTCATTTGGCACTGCAAGAAGCAAGATGCAAATAGCTGTAAATAGGATTAATGTTACCTTAGTGTATTTGTAAGTCTTGTACTCTCTTGTACCTGCAGTCAATGGAATCGTAGCTGATATTCTTGTGTAACTGAATTTTTATTGACAAGTGTTTTAGTTATTGTAGCTTTGGAATTGTCAGCTACCTTTTTTTTATATATATTCTTATATACTTAAGTTTTTGATGGTGTTGTTGCCAGTCTAATTGGCAAAACACTCACAGGAACATAAGCTATCTTTGTTAGAGAAATTGTTTTTATTGTGATGTCTTTTCTAGGCTTTCATGTGAGCTGTATCATAGTTTTTGAAGCTAAACAAATTCACTCTTTTTCCCCTCTATCAGGCATTATTTCATTATGTCTCAGTTTAAAAATATTTTCTTGTTTCAGCCTTAGCCCCTAACTTGAAATATACTTCCTACATAACTTTGTTTTGTATCAAAGGATACATTGAATAACTGAGTGAAAAGCATTGAATTTGATACAGTAATAGTATTTAAATAAAGATCTTAAAAATAACATTCTCTTGTTAGCAGAGGTAGAGAAGCCTATTAGTCTATTAGAATTTTCACCGCAGGAAAGCAAGTAGAGTTAGAAAGTGGATTGTGTAGAAGGACTAGTAAACAAAATTGGGCGATTAAACGCTATGTGTGGAAATTGCTTTTTACTTACCTGTTCTGTGGGTAAGGTTTTTTTCATATCACTGGATATGTGTGTTTGGTGGCAGTTGGAGTGGCTTTCAGATGTGTATTTCAGATTGGTAGGTTTAATTATTTATACTTGCATCTCTGGTATGTACGCTAAGTTTTTGAGAACGGAACTCTCACTTTCCAGTATGAATTTATAAATCTTACAGTAAGAATGCATGAAGTGTGACTTATTGAGATGCAAAACTTAATAAATAGCCCTAACATCTTGCATCTGGAGTTGTGGGCACATGTCAGCCCAAGATGTTCCACCGAATACAAAGTTTGCAGAAAAAGATGACAGACTGCCGGGTCTTGTGACAGATATGTGGAAAGGAAGATTAAGAAAAGTTATCATTATATATGAGAGAGATATATATCATCAAAATATAACTCATTATGACTCATTATGTTGATTTCTCAGAATTGCAGAGTTCTTGTTGATGCTGTTTGATTGCAGTAAAGATCTGATGACACCCTGGCACAAGTCTGAAAAGGTGTCAGCTTCCTGGCAGCACCTGTACCTCTTGGCTTCTCTGATTCCCGACACTGATGATGTGGTTGCTTCCATTTTTCATCTTAGTTGTAAAATAGGGCAAGTAGTTGTGTCAGAGACTTCGGAGTTCTTTTGGGCAGCATCACAGGGGGACTGCACCAAAGCCACAGCTCCATTGGCTTTGCAGGAATACTGAAGTTTTGCACTTTTGCAAGTTGAGAAAGTTCAAACAGGTATGCTACAAAGTTGTCTATGAAATAGAATTAAAATTTTCTGCCAGTCTAACATGCATATACAGTCAGGATGAAAACTGTTTGTTCTTTCAGTTTTTCTTCTGCAAAATACGGAGCTCTCCCACCCAGTGCTTGTGTTTTGTCGTGAGACTTCAGCAGAGATCAAGTTACTGACCATGCTGTTTATGATATGCGTACATGTATAGGCATTTTGCTTCATCATATACACATATGTATTAATATCTATATTAATATATACATATGTATTATATCATTTAATACTATATGTATGGGTATATAAAAACCATTGGCACTGATGTTGCACTGGTGATATGATCACAGTCCTTTATGAAAAAAAACTGAGATGCCATTTGATCCAACAGAGTACACAATACTGAATATGATGGACAGTTCTGTTTTATCAGGCGTGCAAACTATGTTAAAATTCTATTTCTGTTCATCTTTTCTTCCATTTGTACCTTCTATTAGTACTTTTTACCATTCCCTGGTCACAGCTATTAAATGATGGAAATTGGAGGTAATATAGCAATACCCTAGAATTGCTTCCTTACTCCTCCCCTCTTCAAGTAAATGGAGTACAGTAATGCTGCAGCAGGGTTTCTTGTGTATTATCCCCTTCCTTAAGTTTTTTTTTCTCTCCAGGAGTGGTAAATATACATTGGTGCTTCGCTGTTTTAGAGCTCAGACTCACTTTTCAAAGCTTTGCCTGAAGGTAAGCACCAAGTAAAATTTTCATATGCTTGCTACTGCTAGTGACAAGATTGGCAACACGACTTTGGTGAATTATCCATTTTTATTTACAGCTACAAATACCTATTGCTGTGGTAAAAAATTTTATGCTGTGTTTCTTTCACATGGGATTCATGTCATGTTCACAAGAGCACAGTATCAAAGGCAGTGACCAAAAAATGAAAGTTTGTACTTTCTCCTGATGTTTTATTTGTGTTGGGGAAATTTTGCTTTCACCATCTATTACGCTTCAGTTTTCCCTGGCTTTATTAGGTAGGGGTGATAATTCAAGCCTCTTCTTCTTTTGACGAAAAGCTGGACTATATTCTCTGCTTACATGATGCAAATGTCCTTTTTTTTTTCTTTGGGTAGAGAAAAGCGAGTGTATTGGTAACACAATGCATTCAGCAAAGACTGCAAATCCTATCTGCACACAATGATAAAACATATCCCTAAAAATGTAAATTAGCCCTTTTAGTCTCTAAGCTAATTTTCACATGTATAGTGGAAACAAAAACGTAGTAAGGAAAGATGTAGCTGTTTAACCAGATTATCTTTAAAAAGTGACAGAGATATATGCTGGCTAATAGCCAGCTCCTGCTGAAATGTCTGCCTTACAAAGCACATTAAGGCCTCTCGTTCTCAGAACAGCACTGTGCTTTGTAATCGGGGAAAGACAGAGAGTTTAATTCTGTTTTGTTATGCTGTGATAAACTGGACTGCCTGATTTAGCCACCCAGTTCTTCAGATGCCTCCAGGGGCTATTTGGCTACTTGAATAGGAGCCGGAAGAGGTCTTACTGTGTCAGGACCACCACTTACAGTCATGTTAACAAACGTTATGATTGACTGCTCTTACTTTTGGACAACAATTTTTCTTCATTCCCTATTAATCAAAGTATTACTAGAAATTTTAAATTTAAAAGGGAACTAAGAGTTCACCTTGGCTGTGGGCTTTATTGACTGGAAAGATTACTTGGTATTTTTTTGTTATGAGGCTGTGACAACTTCTGTGGCAATCTTGCTTGGATAGGTATAGCTATATTGCTTCTGGTGGAGATGATGGAGGGATGGTCTGCATTGTTCAGAAGAAAGGAGTCTCTCCCTTGTTGTAGTGCCTTCTGCTTACAGATAAAGCTTCATGCTCCAAGATGGCACTGGGGATGGTCCTACCTAGTCTGGACTGACTCCAGCAAGCGTTTGTGCACCGCTGCAGTGGGGAACAGCTTTCCTCTAACTTGGTTGCCTTCTTACAGAGATTTCTCTGTACTGAGTGAACAAACTCACTTGATTGGTAACTTGATACGTGCATCGCCATGTGCTATTTAAGTGTAGCATGCAGGTATTTATAATTAACATGCTAATCAGACTTAGATGAGAGTAAGTAAGTGTGTAAGGTATTTAATCCCACCAGAAGGCAGTCTTTGCTTAGAGATGCCATTATTATGGCACTGGCTTACAGCCTGCTACGTGTATTGGCCAGTGTCTGCTCCAGAACATAAGTAGTGGTCACCCTACAGCTATTTTATGTAAGGGGAGGCAGAGGAAAACTTTCCTGATCTAAATTATGCAAAGTAGGGACCAGGACCAGATTCTGCCTGTTATGGTTGTTAGCTCTGAGTCTCCAGCCATGAGTATTTAATTGCCTTGGCAGGTAGACAACATATTTTTGATCATGTACGTTTTGATAAGACTGGAATAGGACAAGTACAGGTATGGAAAACAGGGTTTTTGAACTAAGTATGGAATAAAGGTGTTGGAAGAGTATTCAGAAGAATCTGGATCTGTAACAGTGTGAAAGTATTACTGATGCTGACTTATATACAAAAATTTTAAATGCTTGTTACATTTTGCAGATTTTGTACTGCCTAGAAATTCTGCTCCTTTTAAGGTATCCGTAATACCTTTCTTGCAAAGCCAGCCCTACCTGACTAATAATCTCTGTAGATCATGAATTAATGACTCAGTATTACTTAAAAAAAGGTCTAAGCTATTAATGGGCATGTATATTACCCACATTTATAAACTGGGAAATGTAATTCTTTGAGCGTTTGATAGGCTTTGCTTATAGATTTGCTTAAAAATAGAAAAATTAATGAACTGGAACAATTTTGGAAGACCCATAAATAATGAGCTGAGGACCAAAAGCTTGAAACATATCTAAGGTTATGTTAATTACGATAACTTACTTTGAGAAGTTTGTTAAAGGCCTTTTAGCAACTATGAACGATAATTATTGCACATCAGTGAAAGCACGGAGACTACAACCAATATATCTCTTCCTGGCTGAAGGGTTTGTCCTTGCAAATTTTGTTGTTAGGGGTCTTCAATACAGTGTATATTTATAAGCTTAGTTCCTGGCTGTATTGTGTCATTTGGCTTATAAACTCTAATGGGAAAGCTTTCCTAATTGACTGTGTGAAATGAATCCAGCTGTGTCTTACATGTAGTGGTAAACATACATGACAGCTGATACTCAAAGACTTTGCAGCCCAAAGACCAAATCTAGCCTGGTGATATTTCACTCTGATCTGTTGTCGCCTTCTCAGAGTAAACTGAAAGTAGTTGGTGGTTTGTTTTATGTTTGGGTTGGTGGTGGTGGTGGTGGTGGATTTTTTTTGTTTGTGGTGGGGGGTTTTGGGGGTTTTTTGGGGGTTTTTTGTTTTGTTTTTTTTTAAAGCAATTGATGTGCATCTTTCAGGTGTATGTGGTTAAAGAGGACGCAAAACTTGTTACCCCAGAAGAGGAAAGTTACAGAATGCCAAAACCTAGACTGGGTTCCCATGATTATGGATGTTAGAGTGGTCTTAAATAGGAGGAGAGGAAGGATAATCTGTTTTTCCTGAGTTGTGTTTGGCTCCTGGCACTGCCAGAACACCCTGCAGCTGTCAGAGCAACTGGGTTCATGTTCAGTCAGCTTGGCTTGAGGAAATCCAGCTTTCCATAGCCAGCTTCATCTTTGTGGAGACTTCCCTTCCCCAAGCTGTGCTATTCTTTTCTTAACTAGAGACAAGGCACCATGCCAGAGACAGTCAGGAAGAAATGTAAGAAAAAAGATTCAGAGCTGTCATTCATTATTTAAATAGCGGTAATGCTGATCCACCTGTGTGAAGAGCAAGAGGTGTTGGTTTTTTTCCCTTTTACACCAGTATTGTTTAATCTGTACCTTCACTAGGGAGTTTTTTTCATTTAACTGAATTGGTCCTTTTAAACTAATTGAGTTAAACTGGTGCAAAACTGCTTACTGTTAAGTCGTCTTTACAGCACTTGATGAAACAGAAAGGAGCCTTATAGAAACTGAAAAGAAGGGAGATTAGAATGCATGTAATTTACAGTGGTGCAGGAATTATGTAGTGTAAAAATGCTAAATTGTGCCTGAAAAGCAGATTACTGAAGTTTTAAAATTCACCACCACTAAAAATGTAATTTCCGCCTGTAAATGTTCAGCTACAGATTAAAGTAATCCCACTACAAGCTCATGAAATGCCATCCTCTCTGCTGTGCAAGTGCACCTTCCAGGGATGAGGCTGTGGATGATATTGAGGAATCTGAGAGACATTCAGCTCAGAGCACAGCCCTGCAAACACCTCTGGCTCTCCCAGCTGACGAGGTGGTCAAGTCTGTGGTCTGGTGGAGGAAAAAGGGCAGATGAAGGCATGTCAGATATTTCTTGTACTGGTATTACTGCTAAGCTCTTTGTGATGTGAACCTGTGGCTTAGCATGCAGGTTTGGGTGTAGTTTTACTGTAATTGAGCTCAGTATAAATGCTTCTATTGCATACTTAGCACAAACAAGATGGGTATGAATCAGCCCTGTGGTGAAATGATATTAAACCCTATTTCTGCTCAAAGAAAAGCAAAAGTATTATTATATCTTGATCCATTAAAGCTTTTATTTAGAAGTACCTATACTCAAAAAAGCAAGTAAGATGTGAAGTTGTGGGAGGTGGAATAGTACAGTTAGTGTTTCGTGGGCTGTTGAGTGGATGGGTAGTGAAGCTTTGTCTGGAGTTGAGCGCTTGTTATTGCGTGTCTCTCGGAAAACAGCTAGAAAGAATAAAGAAAAGTTGAGAACAGTCAAAGACATGAAAAATCTCTTCAAGAGGAAACTAATGAAGGCTAGGATACTTCTGTTTGCAAATCTGGAAATGAGAGGGAAAGATCTGTGAGGTACCTAATCCTATAGACAAAGTAAATTTAGCAACTCTGGTTCTCCCTTTCACAACACATGCCCAGAGAAGGAAACGATGAAATAAAATGGTGACATCTTCAAAACAAAAACAGGGAGAAAGCTCTTTTTTTGCAGCCAGTTATGACGTTTGAGGAATTAATTGTTAAGCTCAGAAAATAACACTAGAAGAGATGATCTGCCCAAGGAGGTTTTTATATCAGGCACGTTGCCCTGCATAATTCAGAATGTTCAGACAATAAAATACTCCTAGGCTGCTGCTTTTCCGAGTCCAGATAGAGGGACTTTGGTCTGTTTCTCTATCTAGAAAGATGGGGAAAACTATAGTGTAGAAGGAGGATATAAAATATCAGAAAACATTTTCACATTCTTTTTATCAGGGTGATATAGGGTACCTACCATAGCATTTTCTTTCATCTTTAGTTTGAACAGTATTGATGCCTTTATTTGAGCACACTATATTCTGTTCATGTTAAGTTGCTGGTGAAAGTATTGAATTTGATGATTAAAAGCGACTAGAACAGAATTTAGAAAATTATGAAACTGAAAATTGTTTATTTTTCTTTGTCATACTATAGGATTTTTTTGATACTATTAAAAAAAAAGGCTAAAAAACTAAAGTCAGAAAATGTGACTTCACAAATGAGAAATAACTGAAAGCTTTAACTTCTCAAAATATACTGTTTGTTGTAGATGCCTGGTCTGTTATCAGAAATGTCATGCGTATACATTAACATTTTCCCTCAGTCTAGTGGGGTAATGGGGGGGCAGGAAAGAAAACAAGCTTCTGTTTAAATGTGGCTGTGTATTCAAACACTGGATTGAATGCAAAATAAAGTATACAGCATAGATCAGAAGGGGAGAAAAACATGCTAAAGGAGGTTTTCAACCACAGCTGTCTTGCTTTTTGCGAGAAGGTGGCCCAGAAACTGTCTCTTGGTGACTATGGCAAAATTTTGCTTGTCCGCAAGCAAGATAAGATGCCTGGATTCATTAGTGTTGTGAGGACTAATGAACTCATAAAATACTTCAACCTCTTCCAGATAAAAAAATATATATCAGCAGCAAAAAATTAAAAAAAAAAAAAAAGGGCAGTATTTTCTGTTGAGAAGTAAAGACTAAGAAGCCATATTTCCATTTTCAGAATTTATTTTGAGCTTTTGTGTCTATAAAAATGGATTAGCTGATTTAACTGAGTTGGGATCCAACCTTTCTCCCACTGAAAATAATGGCAAACTTTTAATTTTTGCTTCTGACAGTGGATTCACTTGTACAAGCTTGTTTCACTCAGATGTCTTTGTGCTCTGCACATAATTCCCATTAATGTTAATGGGACTTAAATGGGCAAATCTCTTGGGAACCAATGTGGTTACAGCATTACTAGATCACTTATTTGCTAGCCTGTGATGTGATATGGTGTTTCTGACAGCATTTGGCAGTCTCTTTTACATTAGTGCACCAAATGATGACTGCATCCCTATTTGACAAGGTGCCTCCTTGGCCGTGGACAAGCACAAGCAGAAAGCAGAGGTGACTACCGGTGGCTCATGCTGCCTTAGCAGCTTGGCTTGGCATGGGCTGCTCTGCCAGACACCCAGCAGCAGTGGCTTTACTTGACAGCAGGAGCCTCTAGGCAACGTATCTGAAACTGGGGGGGTGGGGAGAGAATCCCCCCAAACTTGCTTTTGTTTCCACCATGAGAAAGAATGTGATATTTCACAATACTATGAGGTTGGGAGATTGCTGGGTGATGGAGGCTATGGAGGAGATGATCTGCAGCGTTATCCACTGCTGCTCTGGGATGCGCGACGCTTCAACTTGGTTAGTTTGGCAAAAGGAGGAGGAAGCACATTGTTGTCAAAATGAGAATTCCCTGAACTGTGTTATGAGTAATTTATTAGCAACACCTCTGCATGTGCGTGTGTGTGTATATATATATATTTTCTTCTGTTGAGCCAAATTCGGTGTAGTTACAGTAGTGTTGCTATGGTGACCCGAAGTGACAGCTGTTATTTCATGCTTCTCGGAGGACTGCCTGATAACGATGGTCATTTTCCCAAGGGCAATGGGTTGGTAGTAAAAATAAATCTGAAACGAAATTAAGAGGTAGTATGTAAAAATCCATTCTCATTAGCAGTAATTAAACAAGCCCTATGGGATTCTAATGGGGGAAGAAAAGCCAATTTTAGATTAAAATATCTTGTACTCCATGAATCTAAATGAGCGTTGTATTTGTTGCAAGAAGGATGCAAAAACATTCATGTTTCATTATGGTAATTTTTTGCTTACACCTGACTTCCCAGTCCCAGTGTAGGGAATGTTTCTCCTTGAGCTGAATCCTGAGGCATTCAAAAGAACACATTGTCCTCCCTTCAGATGAGGTTGATTGAAAGAAACATTTTTTTTTCTCTCTTTTAAATATATCTACCATTTTTGAGCTATAAATTCATATACATATACTTGCAAACTTTTGTCTGCTTCTCAGATACTGCCAAAAGTGGACCAATGACTGAAAGCACTGTCACTAGTTGCTGTGACTGTCTGATGTCCTTCTCTTGAAGGAAATGTAAATATTCCTGTTGACTGGTTCTCAGTCTTCCTGCCTTTGATTAAGCACGTATGAACTTTTGAGTTGAGAAGAATCTCTTACTGCTGGGGCTGGTAGCAAGGAAATGTTTGATGCTGTAAGTAGCTGTGACTTCCACAAAACACCCCATTGTGTTGCACGCCTATGCTGTCACTTCGTCACACACAGTTGTTCTGCACCATTGGCTTGTCGGTTGTCCTGCCTTGTACTACTGCTGCATCCCCCAGATAGCCCAAGCACAGTTACAGAAGAACCTGGTTTGCTGGCTCTGCCTTAATTTTGCAGCTATTTCCAGCTCCAGCCTCGCTTATAGGCTTTAACTTTTTCCTTGCTGCATGAATCCAGTAATAGGATTGTCCCTTCTTTATTTCTCGTGGCAAAATGAACTCCTGCAGGCTAGAGGCCACCCTGGCTAACCTAGTGCTCCTCTTCCTTCCTTAGCGGTCACCATTCAACTTGGACAGAGGATGTAAATGAAAGGTGTGTAGAAGTTGAAAACACCTTTTCATAGAATTGTTTGGATTGGAA
>VZTL01095819.1:0-16964 GCA_013400535.1 Scopus umbretta | reverse complement strand
GAGAACATCAACTGTTTACTCACAGCCATGTGCATATAGGCTGGTGTGTGTGTTTTCTAGGAATAGCACTACTATGGCACATTTTCATTCTGTTAATCCCTAGTGTTTGAAATATTTAAGAGGCTACTGTACTTCAGTCCTACCGATCTCTTTATTTCAGGCCTGATTTAAAGCATATTGAAGTCAGCGTACATTCTTTGTTTGATCTCGGCACATATAATTCTCAGTGACTTGAAGTTAATAGACCAGATCATCTTCTGTGATACATGTAGTTGATATTTATGTGTCTGCACAAATGTGCATCCGTGCACACGCGTACAGAAAATTTTGCATACTGCCACAGATGGTTGTATTATGGCGTTCCTCATCTTTGAATCCAGTTTATATGGGAACTGCTAGCTTAGTGTAAAATGGACAACAGTGGAAATAGCTGACATGTCTTTCTCAATGCAATTATTTTCAGCAACTAGAGTTCAGTGGTCAATCCATTTAGCACTGCAGGGCAATGCTGCTGTAGGCAGCTTGCGGCATCCCTGTTGCTGGGTATATTAACTTCGGTTAAAGAGAGAGTAAAGGGTCTGATGCTAAAGTCACTGACCAGTAGGCTTTGGGTCAGAACCTAAATACAGTTCTTATCTGCTAGATTGTTCAGCTATTACATTTTACAAGTATATTTGTGTGTTTCTTGCTATATCACTTTTGCATTAGTAGTCTGAGGGAAGCAATATTTTCCAGGAAAAAAATTGTTAAAGAAATGGGGTCTGATTTTCTGTTTCTTTAGCACCAGCATAAGGGTGGCGTAACTCCTTTGAAATCAATGCAGTTACACCAGAATAAAACTCGTGTTAATGGAGTGCAGAAATTGATGTTAATGGAGTGGAGAAATCTGAGAACTTCTTTATATCAGACTCAATTGACTCTAATTTTGATCACCTCCCTTGAACTGGAATTAGTAAACACTGAAACAGATAGAACTGCACTGGAGTAAAAGTAGTGTAATTGCATGGAGAATACATCCCTTATCACTCAAAGTGACTGGTATAGAACCATTCTAACTTGAATTTCCTTAGTGGAAATTATTCTTTAATCAATCGACTTAGCTTGAATGGTTTCAGAAATCCAGCCAGCAATTCAGTTGCAGCTCAGATTCTGTGTTTTATGGAACAAGCTTTTGCCTTCAGAGGATCTTCTCCAAATGTATCAGTGTTATAACTCAGCTTCCTTCAGATTAAATAGATGGAGGTAAATTTGGCACTCTGATTAAAGCCAGAAAACCAGAGTCTGTAAATTTTAATAGATCCTCCAGACTATTATATGCAGTAACAGTTTTTCTTTTAAAATAAAGCTGAATGGTTGCATTAGAGATCAGACAGTGAGATTCAAAACACACATAAACGTAAATGAAGGCAATTTGCTTTCCAAGCTCTTCAGTGCTTTGTATTTAGATGTTTGGAATTACACATTTGTCTGTGATAACTATAAAACATTGGACTCTGTGAGGAAGTTCTTATTTTTCACTGCCTCCCTGTTGCTGGTGTAGTGCCATGTCGTTGCACAAGGTCAAAGTCATGCAGTATAGATAAACAACAGTGAAATCTGCTATCTTTAGGAGAGGCTATAAGTCACAAGCAGTACATTTTTGTCCTTTCCATCTCTTCTATTGCTATATGCAGAAAAAATTACTCTAAAGTAGAGTAGCATCTAGAACATCTTGTCATAGGAGTACACTGTTAGTGTATATACACTGTTAGTGTATATAGCATCTGTGCCTCCAGCTGCCTCAAGAAAAGACATGGCTTGTGTCAAAACTTCTGTGCACGTTGCTGGTCTATATATGCCTTATTGGCCCTTTTGCATTGTTGGTACATGCTCAAATTAAATTGACCCATCAGCTGATCTAGCGGAAGTTTGGCTGCTATGGAGGTGCCTTGAATCCAGAGGCTGCAACATCTTTTAACATCACTCCTTCCTGGTTACATTGCAGTATTTTTACCAGACCTGGGCTAGCAATTTGCAGAATGGTTATCTGGAATTTTGGAAACTCTGGCTTCCTCTTTGGGTTGTGAATTTTATTGCCAGTTCATATCATCTTTCAGAAAAGCACAGCAGAAGAATGCTGGGTTTGCAATCAGAGGCTGAATGTCTTTCCTGTTGACTTGTGTTGTAATTTTCAACATCTAATCTTTCTGTGTATGCGAACAGACTTTAAAATGATCTAAGATTAAATTCCTCATATTCACAGAGCAATGTGAGCCATTGTTTGAGATTCTGAAATTGTGGTGTGGGGAGACAGAGCGATGGGGACACACTTTTGTTGAGAGCAGTTGATGTTAATGATCCAAATTTCATTGCCACCCAGGCTTAAAACATTGTTTTGAGCAATGACTGGTGAATACATAACATGTAAATGTCTTAGAAGATTATATTGAACAGAGTTTAACAGATGAAAGCTGTGATCCGTGATTGGATTCTTACTTTTGAATAAGAAAAAGTGAGTACACCTGAAGCATTCCTTCTGGAGAAGAGTGTGGTGATGGCAGGCTATTTTATTTGTTTTCTCCTGGTATCTGAGTGCAAGCCACTGAAATAGAAGCCAAATGAAACATTAGGGACTCTGCAATATGACTCACGAGCCTAGCACTGCAGTGAAGTTTAAAGCTAATGAAAAGAAAATATAGAGCCACTGGCTTAAAAAAAGAGGCAGAAATATTTATCATATCCAGTAGTCTAAAGGCCTCATCTTTGCTATATTCAACCAGAAGCCTGAAGGACTGGATTTGTTTGTTGTTTTTTTTCTCTCTGATATAAATCAATTCTCAGTGTTGCCTTGGGCATATCAGTCGTGGGGCTTCAATTTCAGTGATTTGAGGTCTATCGATAAAAAAAAGAGATGAAAATGTCTCCCAAGGTCTACACTAAAGCAAATTGCTGTATGCAAAGCAAAGACAGACATGGGACCAAATACAAGGTAGGTGTCACTAGCACTTAACAGGTAAAAGCTGTGACTGACTTTGATAGGAGTTTTCTGTGGCTGAAGTTTCCTCTCTTAAAAAGAATAGCAAAAAGGCTGACCATGTGTTTCCATACTAGGCTTGTGGAGGACAGTGATTTTTAAGCAACATATTTGTACCTCAAAGCAAAGCTGAATTTCACTCCATGGCTATAAACTCTGGCAGTTGCTCCCTTGCAAGGGAGCACTCCTGCACCTATTGTTAACTATGCACAGTACATCATAGTTTATTTATTTTAGTGTAGGTTGTGGAGGATAGCTGTATAACTTTTGCAGGTTGCTAGGTTATACACAATCTTTTTACTAAACACATACAGCAAATAAAATCACATAAGTGCTGCATAATGGATTGTGGGGTCAACATCTTCCTCTTTCTTCATTTTGTAGCTTATTTCAGGCTCTGAGAAATGTGAACAATTATGCAGGTGTAGTCTCCACCAAAAGTAAGAAAGATTGAATTTGCTATTTGTAGCACTATAAAGCAAATACAGAATTCAATAATGTGTATTTTCATTATCCTAATGGAAGATTTTAGTATGTTAAATGTGCTCAGATGTCCTTGGCAAAATTGGGGTCAGTCATGTGAAATGGAGACAAAATGTGTTTCATCATCTTGTGGTTATTATACTACAAGGATTTCATTGTAAAGTGCAACAAGTAATTGCAGCTACGTTTCCGATGCTATTGACTGCTTTATCTAATGGAAATTATTTCTCTCTTGATTATTTAAAATGAACCTTTTACCATTGTCATGTAAAAAAGTTGTAGAGTTTTGTGGGGGTTTTTTTAAATACATTACAGCACCACTATTAACAACAACAGCAATTTAAGACTGTGCCCTTCCCAAATGGATTTTATCCAAGGATCTAAAGGTGCTTTAGGAAAAAATTCACAATTAAATTTCTTGTGTGTGGAAAGCAAATGGAGGAGGTGATTAGTATAAAACCGAGAAACTGTTTTTCATGCTAGGCCTGATTGAAAACTGCAGAAGTCAATAGTAAAACTACACTAAATTAGTGTAACCAGCTTTGGCTCAGATATGATATTCCCAGGTCTGCCTACGTCAGTGGAGTTGTTTGTGTTTCTTCAGTGGCTTTGGGATTAGGTTGTGAAGTGGATTCATCTGCCTGGAGAGACCCAGTGCAGTGGTCACCCTCTGCCTGAGCGTTCTGAGGGATGTGCAGGACTTGGGGTGTCCTTTATCTGAAGGAGATTCACTCCTGCAACATTTGTTTTGCAGGAATCAACTGATTTCTCTGTGGAGCTCTGCAGGAGTTCAGTGACCTGCTCTTTTATTTCAGGACCTACATTTGAACTCAGTGCTATCATGCAGCAGACCAGGGATGAGGGTCCTCCCTCAATAATTATGACATCATCTTCTTTCATTGCTTTTTATGCTCCAAGAGACACCTACTCTGTCATGCTTTTTCTTTCCGTCATGCATACATGGACACACACATAACACACATACATATACACATGCTTATATACATATATACATGCTAGTAGTCTAGTAGTAGACTTTCTACTATCTAGTAGTAGACTACTATCAGAAGTGCAGGTACATTAAGTGGCTTAATGCATTCCAAGATAGCCACAGAAAAAGAGGGCACCTTGTAAAACCGGAAAGGTAGTGGGGGACCCAGAATTCTGTGTCATCTAAATCACAGTCTATCTGAGTTCATGTAGGACATACCTCTGAGAGATTATTGTTTTTCAGATGGTGTCAGAGAGACAAAATGATTTTTCACATGACACTGGAATATGTTGTTTGCTGTCTGAGGTCTGGGCTGTCAGTTCCCCCTGTTTTTCGTGATTCAAGATACGCTTTATAGCTACCAATTTGCAAATTTAGGATGTGCTGTAAAAATCTTACTTACGGGACATTTGCCTGGCAGCAAACATGCATTGCCATGTGCTTCAATTCACTGCAAGTCTAATGTTCAAGTATATCAGTTGAAAATTTCTCTGGTTGTCTTTGCCAGGCTTGTGTTTTGCAACTAATAAAACATTCCTCACTTGTTTTGCATTTTTAGCTGTATGTATATTAAATATATATATATATATATATGTATGTATGTATATTTTATTCATCCCGGAAACATCAGAGACCAAATTCCAACACCCGTATGCTGCATCTCTGCAGATGTGGAATAACTGTTGATCTAAATGGGGTTATTCTAGATTTACACCTGTGGAGCTCAGTGGAGCTTCACATGGAGGAAGGCCCAAAACATATGGCAGTATCATTTTTGTTTAGAGCAAGTTTTTAATGATTTCCACTGTTTGATCTACTGTTCTGTAGATTTTATTGGTCAGTGTGGATAAAAAAATAAAATAAACATCTGGTAATGTACAGCTTTGTTTGTGTGGATTTATAGAGCCGGGAGGGGATGCAGCCAGTGTGTGGCTGTGGATCCAATAAGCAGATACTATGGTTATTTCTGCTTTTGGGGGAACAGTTGATCAACTGCAAACATCCCCACTGCTGAGTTTGCTCAGCAAGCTGCTCAAGAGACCCCAGCCAATAATTATGCTTTCCAGGCATTTGGTGTTTTATGAACTTATTTCTGATTTCTCCCCATATGCAAATGTGGGGTTTCAGCCAGGCCAAGGCACTGGGAGCAAAGTGCTGATGTGACACTTTGTGCCAGGATTTAGTAAGGTCCCCTGAAGCACACAGTCGAGGGAGCTTTAGGGCTATTAAGCTGCTCAGCCACAGTGCCGTGATGTTTCTGCTTGCCTCTCTCACACCATTAATTTGCTACCAGTTCTGAATAGTTGTTTCCATGGGGCAGTGAGAATGAACCTATGGAACAGGGTGCCACAACATCTTTTTTGCCATTAGGCATGGGGGTTTTTTGTTTCCTAATTTTATTTTATTTTTGTTGCTTTCAAAGGAGACTCCCTTTTTATTATTATTATTATTATTATTATTTGCAACATGTTCACCAGACAAAATGATTATGTTAAGGCTGAGACATCACATCACTTACATTTCATAGCTCAGTGCAATTTTCATAAAGTGCGAGGCAACATCCAAAAAAACATGACTCAGAATTAGAGTTTCAGAAGATTATTATATAGACATTATTTCCCCCAGGTCACGGGCTTTAGTCAAATCTGGAAGAGAATGAAATTGCCAACAGTGAAAAGCAGACAGAAAGGTATGAGTTCATGAGCAGAGAAATAACATTTTCATTTGTTCCTTCCCCATGGGAAAGATTCAACATTCCGGTAAATGGAGACGGTTATAAGAAATGAATTTTTGTCAGCAGGGATGTGATTTTAAGGCTCACTTATCCATTGGCAATCTAGATTTCTAACCCCAGGAATCTAGGAAATTGCTACAGAATGTAGTCTTTATTATAAACAAGTTTTTTTTTTTTCTTTCTTTTCCTCCCCCACCCCCCCTCTCTTTTTAGTAGTTGAGATTTTTAAGGTGCAGGTCTATGCTTCTCTGAGCATTTCAAGGGGTCATATTGCCACAGAATTATTCTGTGTGGCTTGCTGTCCCTTTGAACTGTGTCTTCTGTGGTGCAGTGATCCCTCTCACCCAGAAATTCCTCTGATCATTGGAACAAGGATGTTTTAGAGAACTAAAAGCACCCCCAGCAATGTGTCGTTTGCAGTAGACTTTGCTCCCAAGGATCTAAGTACCATTCCTTGCTTTGTGCTTTTCTGCCGTACCTGTTTTTTAAGCTCTTCTATTTGCACAGGCAAGGAGAGCCACGTAGCAAAGAGTTTTAGGGGGTGGCTCTTGGTTTTAGTGTGTACAAATAGCCAGGATTTGCAGGCTTTCCATGGCACAATCCCAGGCAGACTACTTTGTAATTAAAGAATTTCCTTCCAAGAGAAATGTTCATTTTTTCCTTCATTTGACTCTTCTAACCTCACTGTGCATTTAGATTCTGTGAGGATGTTCAAATGCTGTTACTGTGCCTTCTTGAGAGTAAAAGTGATTTTATATAGCCCTAAACCCTTCATTTCTGATGATGCAGATTGGTTCTCTAACGTTATCATCTTCATATTTAAAAAAAAAAGCAACCAAACTTGAAAATATGTACATCTAAAACCTCCTTTCCCTAGTGTGTTTTTGTCCATTTTAGTATCTTTTCTTATGACCAAGACCTATTTGCCTTACTGTACTATTATCATCAAGAAATGTTATTGCCATTGCCTGCCAACATCTTACCGCAAATCGCATTAGTTCTGTTAGCTTCATTATTATTGTGTCTAAACTGTAGTATAATGATTATGGAACATCATGACAGAGGCTGATTAATAAATAAGAATTGATTAGTCTTACTTCGTCCATTGCATGAGGCCCAGGAGATTTATACTGTTGATGGCATTTTCTGAAAAACTGCAAATGCTTAAGACAGACAGAAAGGGGAATATAATTTTGTCTTACAAATGCTCAATCAAATTGCATTCCTTTGTCTCTACTAGTGTATAAGGGCAATCAGAGCAGTAGCATTAAGAGCCTCTGAGTGGGTCACTCACAGTATTTCAGTATGGAAGTATTTTCCATTTGCTTTCCTTTCTCTTAAAACGTGGGTGTCTGTGGAGTGTTTTAGTGGTGCTGGCTGGCATCAAAGAAGAGGTTATAGCTTTTCCTTCACGCTGACAGAAAACTTTTACTAGTGCTTATTCAGAGATAGTATTTAAACATGCCGTAAGGAGTGAAAAAAAATTTAAGCTAAAATACAGAAGTATTATAGCTATACTAGTGCATCTGCATTTCCTTGTGTTGATCTGACTCTGGGAGCCTCAAAAACTCTATTGATAGACTTCGACCTCCTTATGCTGGTGTCCTGCTAGTCCTTTCCCTGCCATTGCTGCCTCATACCTGTAATAGCCACATTCCTTTCTAAAGGACACACTGCCTTATTAAGGGCCAGGACTGTGAAGAAATTAGGAAGTGAACAGAAGTTTGCAAGTTGCTTTTTGCTGGTTTGCATACCTTTTTTGGAAACTGAGTGCAAGCAGTTAAGCCTGTAGGCTCTCCCACGTACTGCATGAATGTGAGCTATATAACGTGGTCTCTTGGTCAAACTAGTGGTAGATTGTGTTTGAGTTGTACTCCAGTGCTGGATGGTATTCCCTGATTCACTGGGAGTGACTGTGGCTTTTGAGTCTGGGAGAGAGCTATTGTGAGATAGCCATGTTGCAGCTGTAGCAGAAAGTGATCTTATCTCTTAGTGACTAATTCATTTGCAGGTGAGAAATACAAATGGGTTGGAAAAGATTGAATCTTATGTTTTAAGACAGTTTTCATTAGTAGTGGAGTTGGAGGTGTGTTTCCCTTGCTTACTCTGAATGGTGCAATTTCATTGTCTGAATCAGGACTGTGGTTATTGCTCTGAGCAGTTTTGAGTGTGGATGGAGCAGGAACAGTAAAGTATGACCCTCACACCTTTCGGGGTATCTCTAAGTAAAAAATGTACCAAAGAATGTAGTTCTACAGACTGCCTTGAAGTTATTTGTCCTCTTCTGTCTTTGCAAGAAAAGCATAATATTCTGCATGTACTTGGTTTAATTCTGGCTTACGTCTGTCCCAGGAGTGGCTAACTCTCACTGTAGCCAAGACATTTTAGAGTAGCAAGATTAATCCTTCTTAGGCTGTGAATTAGCTTTTTTTACCATCGCTGTGGCCTTTATCACTACCGAGGAGTCCGCCAGTGCATGAATAATACAGCCGAACCCTTTGAGAAATCTCAGGCAGCTTCCCATCACTAGTGTGAGGAGGGATTTGGCAGGTCCTTGAAATACATGCATTTGTTGTGAGAGGATTGGGTTGGGCTGGCAGGCAGGGGAAGCATAGGTCTTGGGGTTGGCCAAGTCAGACAGGGACCTCCCGTTGTTGCATCCTTGCTGGCCTAAGGATGAGTCGCCGAAGGTGACAGACCTTCAGAGGCTGTGTGCAGGCATACCTGTGGCTGGCGGCAGGGAGCATGCCTTCAGGGCAGGCCAGATGCTGTGGCAGAGTCTGAATGCTGCAGTGATAGGTAAGGTGGGAAGTGGCTTTGCTGGATGAGTATTTTTCCTAAAACTCTTTCCTGAGAAACAGCATTAAACAGAGCTGTAGCAGGTTTGGGATTTTGTTGTTGTGTTGAGTTTTTTTTGCTGTTGGATTTTTTTGTTTGTTTTTGTTTTTTTTTTGGGGGGGGGGGGGGGCTGTTTGTTTGTTTTTGTTTGGTTGTTGGGTTTTTTTGCCCCTGTAAGAAAGTGCTCCATTTGACAGTGGACTCCTATAAAAGCATTGCTCGTGTTCCTGCAGTATTTATTGTAATTCCTAGGGCTGTCAATCAGGTCTCAGGCCTTGTGCAGACACAGGCTCACATTGCTTACAGTCTATGAGAAATATAATGATCTGCACCTAGTGAAGGGAAGCATTTAATGAAATCTCTTTCAGATATGGGAAACTAAGGGTTTTACTGCTTGTTGATAAAGTCATTCTCTTCTTACGAAGTGTACTGTTGGGAATGGAACAGAAAGCTCTTGTGTCTGATTGTTTCTTTTGCTGGAGCTAATGTTTTGAATACATGTTTGGCTCAGAAATAAATGTTTTATGTTATAGTCTGGTTGTGCCTGTGCAAAGAAGGAGCAAAAGATGGATGCTACTAAACAATTTTGAGTCATCAATTCAGGGGAATTGGAAATCATTCATACAAAAATCCTGAGAATATAACTCAGGTTGCTACAACCCCATCTGACCCTGAGCAATCATTGGACCAGCGATGTCTTAATGCAAGGCACTGCCCTCACTTATTTTATTTTGCTGTGGTGCTCTGCTGCTTTGGCGTATCCTGCTGAAGCGGATTAAACACACAGAAGAGTTAGTGGGCCCCTTGGTTCCAGATCCAGCGTGACTGGTCACGTTTAGAGGTTAGAAGGAGCCAATGCTTTTTCTGCTTTTTTGAGCGTGCATGACTGGGTGGCAGTTTTAAAGCCACCTGTGAAACTGCCCTTGGCCATCAGTCTGAATGGAGGAGGAACAAAATGGAAGATTTGCAGTTTAGTAGTAGTAGAAGCCCTCAGAAGAAAACCAATGGTTCTCTTCTTGTGTAGCTGAGGCAAGGCTTTACCAATATGAGCACACCAGTCCCTCTAGGAGTTGGCAGCTGCCAACTTGATTTTTCTGGCATACGCAAGAGAGGCTGCAGAGCCATCCCCAGTTTACCATTGTAATTTATCTTATAATCTACTTTGTCTGCACTTAGAACTGGGCCTCAGTTTGGCTTTATGAAGAAGGTAATTCTGAGGTTTTGGGTCTTTGTATGTGCTTTTTGCACATGTATTTGTTTTTTCAGCATCCATACACAGCAACCCTTTTACGATTTTTTTTCATTAATAGCATTTCTTATTGCAGTCATGACTTCAGAGGGTTTCCTCCATCTGCAGATCTTCCAATGCATTTCTCCTCCCTGCTTTTCTTGCAGGCAACATGCAGATACTGGAAAACTGAACACCACCTCCTTCCCTTTGCCTAGGTATGGAGGGAATTGTGGTGATTCTGGCAGTGGTTCAATGTGAAAGCTTGTCAGCCTCTCTCCTACTTCCTCCTCCAGGGAAACTGAAATCTTTTTTGGGGAAAACAATGCTGGGGGTCTGTGTGTGCGGATTTTAACATACTGCAGATTTTGGTTATTTATTCCCCTTGCAGGGGGAAATGGTAAGGCCTATGTCTCTTGACTCCTTTTATTTTGGCTGTACTCCAACCTATTTCTTTCTGTCCTGTTCTGAGCAAGGGGCACCGTTTCTACCTTCGGTAGAAAGTGTTTAATAGGAGGATTTTCTTGTAAGGGAAGACTGCACCATCTCATCTAGAACTTACTACCATTTATTTATAATAGCTGCTCTTACGGTCTTCTTGAAAATACCAAACTGGTGGCCTTGGAGACTGAAGCCCTCAGAGCAGTTCCAGCATGGCAGTGGAAGGCGCTCTGTTCTGCTGCCCTGATTTTCATTGGACCTTGGAGGGACAGTCACAAGGGGACTGTTATGTCACAGTACATTCCCATTCTACCCTCCATCTGTCTTTTGAGGCAACCAACTATCAGAGGTATTTTTTGAAATGGAGAGAAGTTCTTGGGGATTTTGAGAGTGCTTTTTGGTCTGTGGGTTTTTTTGTTGTTGTTTTGGGGGTTGCTTTTTTTGCAGGGTATCAGTGTGAAGAATCTGTTTCTCTGTGAAGTAAGACCATGAGGGCACAGCACCGTTTCAGAAACCCCCTGGTAACCTTTCTTCTCTTACACATACACATACCCCCCACAAAACCTACTAACCCTTCAGAGCTGCTTAGTGTTTTGAGATATATCTTTTTCTGAGCATCTAGTCTGAAATATCTTAAGTTATTTACCTGATGATAGGTTTTATTCCTGATAGTCAGCTTTTTTTATACCATCTCTGAAAAGGAACCGAAGATCTGGACCACCTAGAGCTGCTAGCCAACTCCCAACAACTTTTTGTAACCCTGGAATGAAAGACAGGAGGGTTGGTTGTGCATGATGTGTAACAGGAGAACATGTTCAGTATATGTTTCCTGCTCCAAAAGCAATAAGAGAAATGAGGCCAGAGTAAATTATACGAAAAAGAGACCTGCTTGCAAATGGAGTGTGAAGAAACTGATGTACTGAAGATGATCTATAATATTTCGTATTTCTCTGAGGAGAAGAAATGATAAACTTGATTGTGTGTTATTTATTTATGTTTCTGGACATAAAGAAGAATCTTAAAAGTCAACTGTCTTTCACACTATGAGACTGATAGCAGGATTTACACTGGAGTTTGGTGGTTGGGGTTTGTTGTGAATACTGTGGAGGAGAGAAGGACTGATTAATGATGGAGTTGGAAATGTCTACAGATGGTTAGTTATGCAGAAACTGCAGCCTTTTCCACATATCTCTTTTACTGCTTCACAAAACATGGTGACAAATATGTTAAATTTGTTGGGGTTTGTTTTGGTGGGCTTTGTTTTGGTCCCCCCCCCCCATTACTCCTTTTCTTTGCTATCATTCTCTTTGCACATTCAGAGTTTTCCCCTTCACTGCAACAGAAGCTCTCCAGTCCTGTTACTCTGTTAGTTCGATTCATGCTGTATCTCTCTGAACTGCTTTTTGAGCAGGGTCATCAAAACCTTATGTAATTTAGAAATTCACTTGACAGTTTCTTAGGACCAGAAGGGTTGTTTTTCTTTGTTCTGCTCCTGAAAGAGTGGATCTTCATCTGAATCCTGAGAGATCTCACTGGTTTGGAAAAGAGCACAGCTTCTTTTGCTTTTTGGCCTCAGGACCAACTGCTGTGATATGTCGTCTTGAGGATGAAGTACATGAAAGAAAAGACCTTTGAAATCTGACATATCCTGCAATAGAAGAAAAGCAGGGGGGGAAATCAAACCCAAAACACAGAGAGTAACATAGAAGGTAGGCCGTACAGGAGGACATGTGCTTTTTCAGGGATGAAGTGAGGTGTCATACGTACGGGGGAAAATGTGTGCACTGAGGCTTTTGGGTTCTTCAGGTACTTTGCACTGTACTTGTATCCACAAATTTTGACCTTCAAAATATATGTGAAATTGTAGTCACTATCTGAACAAGGGTGGAGTTGTAGAAACAATAACATTGTTGGGTAAATTGTACATAGATGAAACAAGGTTATAGAAGAGAAAGACCAAACCCAGACTGCAGACTGCAGTGATTTATGCATTGTGGTAAACTGTCTCCTAAGACATGAGGGAAAGATAATAGATTTTGAGTAGACTTTCCTCAATTCATGAAGAAGTAGCATGCCAGAAATTGCAGAGGTGCTTGAGAGACAAGATGACAAGCAGACGTTCAAAATTGTACTCTTTGGGTGTTGACATAATGGCAAGGTATAGTTAGGTAAGCAGTTAGAGTGGGGCATAATAGTACTGTATTTTGAAGGTTTTGAGAAGTGGGAGAAAACTAAACCAAGTGGTAATGCTGTATGTGTATTTTTCAGTGCCCGAAGCACTATTCTGAGTGTATTTGAAAAGGGCAAGTTCACAGATGTTAGGGCCAGAGGACAAGCAGTGGGCTACAAAACCTTTCACCTTTTGGGTCACTAGTTCAAAATTACCCTGCTTCATCTAAAAGTCATTGCCATCTGTTGGGTGGCTGCAGGCCAACATGGACTAAATGAATGGCATCAATCCGCGCACCGACAGCAGCAAAGGTATTATCACACATTAGGACCTCTTCTGATGGCCTTGAGGTTAAAGGGGATAAATGACCTGTCGTGCCCCAAAAGAAGGCTCAGTAGCTGAGCAGTGAGAGCATGGGAGGCAGTTGTGATGCTGCTGCATTTTACTTGTTTTGTATGCAAAAGGAGCAGTTTGGTGTTTGAGGCACGTCCTTGTAACACACTTCCCCAGCATTATGTTACAATACTTTTTAATATGGATGTGTGTATGTTTAAAAAAAAAATAAATACTTAAAATCAGGAAAATCAAGGAGAAAACAGGATGCTTAGGGCACACAATGTGAAATGTGTAAGTGCACGTATGTCTTTCACATGCAGTATGCTTACAGGTATGTTAGTTAAGCAGGTAGATCTGTTCATTCCTCACATTTTCCGATCAGAATTTTTTTGCAGCGGGGTGCCCACTAAAGAGACCTTGTCTATAAGCATTCCTAAATGACAGCTGGAAGACATGCAGCATGAGTTCATTTGTTTATTCTTATCTAGTACCCTCAGAACAAACTGATGAACAGTTTGATTTGACAAGGTCGTACTGAGGATTTGTGAGGATTAACCTATATGTGGCATTTACTGAGAGATCAGACAGGTCATGAAGATTGGCATTAGGGAGTCTAAGATGATCCTTTTTCCCTCTTCTCTCCCCTGAAAGCCGCAATCCAATTACTGTCTTATTTTTGACTCAATAAAAGCGAAATGAGCGTGTACCATGCTCCACATAAGAAGTAGATGGTACTATGACTTAAAAAGAATATCAGGGTAGGGCTGTCTAATGATCTGCCTTTCTGGACGGCTTACCTGATGTTATTAGATTATTCACACTGTTGCTGTAGTCATGGCGGTTAATGGCCTTTTCAATTTCTGCCACGATGCCTCCTCTTGGGAAGGGAGAAAAGTTACGTTTGTGTGTTGAATGAAGCATTGACATAATGGATATTGTTATTTACCCTTGTGTGTTCAGAGATAACA
Organism: Scopus umbretta; assembly: GCA_013400535.1. NCBI lineage: Eukaryota > Metazoa > Chordata > Aves > Pelecaniformes > Scopidae > Scopus > Scopus umbretta. Next base: position 2,761 of record VZTL01095819.1, on the reverse strand, counting down.
GCGGAGTTTGAGGAAATGCCTTTGGAAGTTATTATAAAAACACGCTGGCTAATTTTATAAAACACATCTTTCCTTCTGGGCAAATCAGCATCTCTTTGTGCACAGAGTGCGTAGCTAAACCTCTCAGTAATGCTTGTTTTATTCATTACCTTTGCTAACACATGTCTGAAGGAAGGAGCATGTTTTCTTTATCTGCTTTTTCCCAAATATTCAATATCCAGACTGTAAAGCAATGCTGAATAGCCATCTATTTTGTTTCGTCAGTTTTTTTTCTGTCAGGACATTTCCTATTTACTGTTTCTTCTTCTGACTAGCAAGATCACTGAAATGCCTTTTGCTGAATTATGTTTAGTACAGCCTATTTATATTTCAGCAGCACTACAAATGCTGACTGCTTTATTGTGTAAGGTGCTGTATACCTCCTCAGCTGGAGCGAGATGCTCCTCTGAAGAACTTCACAGTCTCTCAGGCACTGCCAGAGAAAGAACACGTTGCTTTTGTACCTGCACAGAGGCACCGTGGGGGTAGAGATACACGACATGACTTAACTCAGTGTGCATAAGGAGCTATGGTGCGCCAGGGCATGACAAATAGATTTTCCATCCCATTAAAAACAAAAAACAAACAAAAAAAAAACCCAACAAAAAAAACCCCAACCATACTCAGACCCTACAATTTCATTTAAGAAGGTCTGAGTACAAAACTCATTAAATCTCTACCTGTTCCAAAAGCTGTGGAAGAGGTCTTCCAGAAGCACATTTCTTCCTGATTTGTGATGCTCTGTCACTGCTTGAATGGTGATATACTCCCAAAACGCTGTCTGGGGTGGTGGTCGCTCACTGGTGGGCGTGTGTAGAGGGTGACAGTGGTTCCTGAGGTTTTTGGTCAGACTCATGAAAGCCTTATGGTTTGTGGTAGGATTAGTGAGATGAGGTGTAGCTGCAGGAGGATGGATGGATGGATTTATTGACATATGCTTAAGTTCTGAGTATTAAACTGTGGGATTCATGAGCACTGTAAATTGTATTATCACGGATGGGGGGTTAATTATTAATTTATTATTTAATCAAAACTAATTAAAAATAATTTTGAAGAGTAGGAAGCTGTTCATTAGGACACTGAGAAGGAAATGACTGCATGAACTGGGCCATGAGACATCATCTAAACTCAGATGATTGCTTTATTGATACTGTTGATTAAAGAAGCCAGTTCCAAAATCTCATTTGCTTTACAGTGCTCCTGGCTAGGGGCTCTGGACTCCAGACCAGTGAATGCTGCTGGGGAAAACCCCTGGTGAAGGGCAGGAGCAGGGTCCCTTTGGTCAGTTCTAGTCTGCCTGGATGTTCCTGACCAGCTTTGGTGGCCCTGATTTACCTTTTTCATCTCCTTTTTGCCATGTATCACAGGGTCAGAGCTAGAAAACCAGCAGCAGCCATCTCTGCCTACAAAAGGAGAATTTGGTTCGTGTCACGTCACGGTGTGTCCTGTAGGAAGTTGCAAGGTTATGCCAGAAGAAACCAGGTCTTGGTTAAATTACTTTGCCTTTTTTGCTTTCTCAAAATGAAATCTGACAGGTTTTAGCTTGTTTCGAAACAGAGAGCTGCCACATGGTTAGATTTTAATGTTCGCTGGCCCAGCTCACGTTGTGGTGTGTGTTGGAGCTGCATATTCCAATTAACTTTTTATGATCCTGCGCAAGGGGGAGATAAGTTAATCTGAACCAAATGTGCGGTTAGCACCGTGATACCTGCTGCTTCTCTCAGGGAATCTAGATAACAATGCTTTTGGCTCCATTGAAGGGAGAGAGTAATTTCAACTCAAGGCTATATAGGAGAAACATTGAACTGGATAGTTTAAGACAGTTTCCAATCTAAAAGAAATGCAGAGCAGATACATGACCCCCAAAAAATCCTTTAAGGTTTCTGAAACGTGTTCAGAAAATTTATTAAAACCATACAGCAGGCTGTTTGAACAAATCAGGTCTTTCCCTAAGAGCTTTCTTTACCTCGAGTTTCATCCCTCAGACTTCAGCGCTTGCTCAGAGCCTGTCTTGGTGTGCAGTGCTCCTTTGTGTAAGACAAGGTCAGACAGATGCATATTCTCGAGAAAGGATTGGACAGTCTGACATGGGTTAGGGAATGAATTGGCGCATCCCCAACATGACTGATGGTTGAATTCTCTGTGACAGGTGTTTAATGTGCTGAAAATACTGACTGTATCCTTAGAGTTGTGTTGATTACTTCTGAACATAAATGAATGCCTAGTGAAATGTTTATTTTCTTCCTAATAAAAATCACAAGGAGAAAAATGTTGCTGTTTTCTTCTTGGCACTTAGTTCCTCCTCTTGCTCACCTGTCTGCTCTTTCTTGTATTGTCTTTTATTAATAGTCAAAGATACAGTAATAAATGGTGATCAGTCTTAAATCAAATTAGCAGAACTGCTAGGTAATGCCCTGTAATTTTCATTGAGTGAGGAAGCAGGTTTGAAAGAGTGGCGTGAGCTGACATAGGAAGCAAATTACCTTCTGCTTTCTTAAGGATGCTGTGAAAACCAATATCAAAATGCCTGTTTATTCTCAGTCCCTACCCCCCACCCTGTGACAGCTGTTCTTAACTCTCCTAAAAAGTCGTAACCATCCTCTTTATGAACTATTCCTTTTTATAACATTTATGTTGCAGGGAAAGTTGTCTAGTTGTTTTAGTGATGCCTGGCTTCTCTTCCTGGCTCTGCTATTGTCTTTGGCCCTGATTCAGCAAAGCA
>VZTL01095813.1:0-11951 GCA_013400535.1 Scopus umbretta | reverse complement strand
TGTATATGTTGGTTGTATTTATTGTATTTCTAGTTGAATCTAACCATGTATTGATGCCCCCACCTGGAAGGAGAGGGCAGGAGGAATCGCTTCACACACTCCATCCGAAACCCACTGCCTCTGCCCACGGGGTCCCGGGGCAGAGTCTAGCTGCCGAATGAGCTGGGCCTCCAGAACATGCCATTGCCTGGGTGTTGGCATGGGAAGCACTGGATTTTTGTGCCGCTTTGATGGAATCGTTTTGGTGTGGCCACTTCTGGGGTTGCAGGTGCCACTGGAGGACAGGAGCTGGAGCCTGCTGAGGGCACCAGGTCCTCTGTATGGGTGCTGCAGGATCACTGAGGTTTTCCAAGGCAGGATCAACTTTCTAGCTGAACAGGAGGGACCGTCTGGAAGCAGTGAAACGGCTGACCAGCATTTCATTTTATTCTCACCATTCAGCCTATGACCACTTGTGGTTTATATTGAATATGCTTCCTGCTACTTGACACCCGAAACGGCTCGTTTCCTACAGGGTTTTCTCAGCACTGATCCCTATAGTTGGTAAACCCTACAGACATAGTACATTTATTTTTACAGTGTGCCCATGAGGAGGGAGGATTTTATGAATCAAAAATTGAAGCAAAAGGGCATGTTCACCAGCATTTTTTTTGTTGCTTTTGCAGTATTTCCCTTGTGAAAGACCGGCATGCTGAGCTTATTCCTTAAATACAGGATTTTAGTTTATCTGAGTGAAAGCCACATCTTGGTTGATCCATAGGCTAACGCTAAGGCTTGGCCCATCAGCAGTGTCTTTTTTGTACAAACACTTTTTTGTTTGCACACTCAGGTGGGCAGAGCTAGCTGCAGGCTGAGCGCACTGTGCTCTTGGCTGGGCTTAGAGAGCCTCTTGGGATGCGGGTGAAGTAGCTGTGGGTCTCTTTGTGCATATGGATTATACTGTTTTCCCACACAGATGATTTAGTATGCAGAGGGTTCAGCATTGTGCTTCTCTGGTGTTTCTGTAACATCTTTTTTGTTAAAACACTGATCAGGCAGCAGGTGTGGTTCCTAATAATTATTTCAAGGAGAACTGTGCGGTTTTATCATCCTTTCCGATAGCTGAGGAAATAGATGAATTTTACTTTTCTTCTCCACTTTAGTCTCCTGCTCCATAGGTGGACTGATACTTTTTTTTTTGCAGTATAATCCTAGATACCATTTTCTAGGATACCATTTTCTAGATAGCATTTAGAGAAGGTGAGGTGCTGTGTCCGTGTTTGCAGTGTGTGCGTATAATGAGTTCAATGGAAGGTGGAGGCAGCCTTTCCTCTGAAGTTTTCTGCCTGTGGGATTTAATGTCGTGAGTGATACACCTTCACTTGCTCTGCCAGTGTCGTGTCCCTCAGGGATACTTTCTGCATCTCTCCCATTGTGTCCTTGCCATGAGCTACGACATTGCTCACAAGCAGCAGCATTGACAAAGCATCACTTGAAGTAACTGGCAAAATGTGTTTTACCCTTCTTAGGAGCAAGGAGAGACTTAACGCACGTACTTCCTTGATTGTCTCTTTCCTTTTGTATTAAAGGAAAAAAACTGGGTTGGATCCAGGGGTCTGAAACTCAACTGAAGTCCCAGGCCCTGTTGTTTTCCTTGCTTAGCATTTGTCAAAATGCTTAGCGTGTTGTTTCTGAGGCTGACAGTACCCTTTTCACCTGCTTGAGCTTGGGAATGGTGTTTTCTTGGAGAGCAGCTCCTTTCTCCTCCGGTGAGCTCTGCTGCAGGGCTGGTTTGGGCAGACAAGTGCCTGAACTCGCCGTGGTCCCCGGAGAAGCTTGGAAACTTAGACGTGAAAGTGGCCTTTAAGTAACAGCTTGTTTGTACCTTCTCCCAGGAACTGAAGGCTTGGGATCTGGTGTCTGATTACCCCGGGGCTGGAAACTTTAACTGTCTGCTGGATACCTTGACTATTTTGTAGAGGGTCACCGTAACTACTCCTGTTGCAAGTGGATTAGAGATGCTTTGTCTTTCATGCATTTTCCCTTAACTTTCATTCAGTGGCCGCCTCATCTGGGAGGATTTAATCGCTGTGGAAGTGCTTATGCAGTCAAAAAAGAGGAGACTGGATTTCTCTCTACCATCATTGAGAGATACGTAGGTTTCTGTCTTGGCTGTGCAGGGAACACAGGTAATTATATAAATGAGGCTCAACCTGCTGTTTCATCCAGAAGGCCAGCATCTAAAACTTCTGATTTTTAAAGTAGGTGAATGGATTTCATCCATGGATTTTAAAAGAGCAGAAAAGTAGCTCAGTCATATTAGACTCTTCAGTCTCATGCACTCTTTTTAATCCTATTTTAAGTCTTTTTCACCCTGATAGCACTTTTAAAATCCTTATTACATGGGAAGTATGAACTCAGTTTTCCTTTGTTGTTGTTTTTACATGCCTTTCCCGTTTCTTTTGAAATCAGTTGAGAAGTTACCATGCAAAAATGGCACGTACTTCAACTGGTCCCCTCTGGCATTTGTTGCCTCTGTGGACTGTAGGTGTCAAAGTAAGCGTTAGCTCTGTCTGATGCTACTGATGGATCGGCCAGTGTCACGTGGACTCTGACGGCTGGGCAAGCTGATCGCCTGCCTTCCTGTGACTCGTTGCCAGAGCTATCAAAACTTCAGCTCCAAGTCCAAGGGTGCCTCTGCAACCCCCTCAGCAGGTACAGGGGATGCTGGGTGATGGTAGGGCTGTAATCTGAAGGCACTGAAGCTGCACAGTCGGAAGAGGGAAATGTTTTCCCCGGGGAATCTCTAGAAGTGAGGGCCCTGCAGAAGGAGCAAACAACTCTGTTGGCCTTCTGAGTCCTGGTGTCCATGCTTTTATTGAAGCACCGTGGTGCTTTTACCACAGCTCAACTGGACTATCTTGGCACCTGGGCTGGAGCTAGCAAAGTTACAAGAGCAGATGACTCTGCAGTGTGCATGCAAGCTCATTTCACTTGAGTCAGCCAGATCCGTACCCCAGCTCCTTCCAAGTGCCCAGAAAAAAATAGGACGTTTCCCATGATGGGAAAGAATATGTCAGCGTCCAGCAGCATGGAGAAGTATGGGCTGTGTCCTGCTTTGCCGCTGAACTGTTGGGAGTTTGGGCATCTGTTGTGCTGTCACAAGGCCAGAAATTCAGACGCACTGCACGGCGTTAATGGGAGAGCTAACGAACCTGGGTCTTTCTTCTTCCCTTTCCTCCATCCTTCTTTTCTGCCACAGTGAATTTGTTCTTACCTGAGAAATCGGGAAGTGTGAACGCAGCATCTTGAGTGCTATTTTCTGCTGCTGTTACACCTGATAGTCTAATCTAAAAGCACGAATTCTCATGCAGATAAACAGTTTACTTGGTAGCAAAGACACGTTACACCAGTGAAAAACATGTACTCCGATATGAATTAGATTTTTAACTAGTCTCATGGTGAGTTCGGAGGAGATGCAGTCTGGAAAAAACATGTATATTTTTACTTGTAATTTGAACAAGTGGATAGAAAAATTATTCAAAGAAAATAAACATGAATTTTATCACGTGAAATAACTTGCAAAACAGTACTGCATGTTCACTATTTTTATGCTCCCGTGCTGTTTCTCTTTGATTTTCCTCTCCATTTTCAGTACAGGTTCTTTTCAGCAGCTTGCTTTCTTTTCATTAGCTTGCTGGGATATTTTTTAGTTGCTCCCACTTTTTTTCCTTGCATATATTGGTATTAACGCTTTCTTTGCCTTGCACCATGCACAGTAGGACCTCAGTCTGGTGGTTACCCTCTGCGCCTTTTATCTTTGGTGGTCAGAATGAAAGCCTCAAGAGTGTCTCAGCATTGATTTTCTTAAAATCCAGTGCTGCTCTGAAACCAGCTACCAGCTCTTCAGTTGTTTGAATTTAGTTAGCTTTTGTAAATTAGCAACTACTTTCATATTTATCTGTCTGTTTTCAGTCAGCTTCTTCTAATTGATACTAGATGGATTCTCATGTGGTTGTATCCTTTCCTTTCTGGATTAATTAAGCTATCCTCTAAAGTCAGAATATTTCAGATAATCCTTATATTAGGTGAGCGTATCTTCTGATAGATGCTTTGCTAGCTGGGGCATGGTATTTGCTGTTTCATGCTCAAGTTGTAGTTTACCCCAGTGTTTGTCACAGATTTGTTCACAGTGCTTTACTTCAGGTGTCATGTAGGCACTCAAAGGTCCCAGTGGGCTCCTGAAGTCAAGTGTTCCTAATGACACCTTGGTTCCCACTCCTCCTTTTTTTCAGTCCCTGGTTAGATTAAAATCTGAATATCTGACCTCCCCAGGCGTCATTTTAAGAAATGCATTTTTGTAGGTAAATCAAAGTAGATCGTGAAACAGTTGTGAGCGAGCATGCTATGGTGGCTGCTAATCCGTAATTACTCAAGCAGAATGTGTTAAGCAAGCCTTATTTGTGTCTAAAAGTATCTAAAGGAAATACTCTGTAAGATATTATCTGCTGTTGCTGTGTGTTAAGCTTTCCCTGAACTTAAAAGAGAATTGCTGTATTCAGCTGAGTTGTTAACTCAGTAGATGACTGAAAACACTACCTTTTCCATCCAAGGTTCCAGAGGAATCAGCTCATAGGCTCAGAGGTCAAGACTACATTAAATTAATGAGCAGAATACCCTGAGGGTGCTGGTTAGGTGGGATTTTTCAGCTGAAGAAAAACCAGGAAAGGTGAAGGAGAAGGGGAGGTTTAGTGCCAGTGGCGCGGGACCGGCAGTGCCTCTTTGGTGAGGTCCAAGGTGGTGGGCAGCAGAGCTAGAAGGGGCTCTGGGCCAAGGGGCAGCTGCTGGGGCTGGTTCCAGATGGAGTCCATGGGAAGGGATGAAGGTGCTGCTGTAAGCATCTGTGGAGTCCTGGAAAGCCCCTGGCAAGGACAGGGAGTTTTGGAGATGGAGACAACAGAGAAGTTTTGCTTCTGCCCACGCTTTCCCCCCGGCCAGCCAAGTATTTCCTGCTTTAGCCCGACATGCCTCTCCATGCCGTCCGTTGATCCCTGACATTTCAGTAGCTTGAGTTTAAAAAATAATAACAAAAGAATTTGCCTCTTTATGATTTTTAATCTGAATTTACGTTTCCGCTTGTTACTTTGTCCCAGTGAGTGAAAAAGGGGTTTAATAGAGAGCGTAACCTTCTGGAGTGCAAATAGCTTCAGTAATAACCCTCCCATTTCGAAAAGTAAAAAATTCGCAGAAGACCACTACGTAATATTAGGGTCTGTAATTTCTGTAAACAAGATGGGCAATTTGTATCAACTTGATTTAATACAGCTGTCTAGTGACAGAAATAGTGAGGGTATCCCTAGGGAAATTTTGTAGTCGTGGGTGAATATAGGTAACATACAAGCTTTTGAGTCTGCAGTATGGTAGTTCTGATGCACACAAATTCAGGCATTTATCTGCTAAGTTATATAATTGGCCTAAAATAGGAATTTCAGGAAACTTTCTTCTGCTGATAGCATGACTGAGGGAAGGAAGTGGGATTTTGGGGTTGTCTGAAACAAGTAGGTGTTAGTTTGTTACCACATCTGCATTGATTTATTGGAGGAATATTAGTCCTGTTACACAGGGAGAGTAAAAAGGCTCTGAACTCAGCACTACATCACTGCAATGTGATGCCATACTGTAAATAATTTCTCAAAAGCATAGCTGAGGACTCAATTGATGCTTCAGGGAAGATTTGTACTCTAAATTACAGTTCCAAAGTAGTAATTGCACTCTTTTAATATGTGGAAGCTCTGCATATTCATTGACCTCAGTGACTGAATATTTTAATGGGGCAGTGATTATAATGGCAAAGATATAGCTGGCCAGTGTGAATTCCTTTGGCTGCAGAAGCAAAGTAGGCAACAGTATCCATATGTTTATTCCCATGGCTTGTCCAGAAGCTCTGGGGGAAGGAAGACGAGCACTTCTAAAAGCGCACGCGCTGCATTTAGGAGTACCTCTGTGACTGAGCCTATGCAGAAGTATAAAAAAAGACCGCGTTCCTCATTAGCTTTTGCTCCTTGCCTTACTTGATATTTGCTAGCAATTGATTTTTGCTTAGATGTGATCATTTATTGTGCTTATTGAGTTTATGGGTAATTGCACTAGCTTTGGACACTCAGAAGCAAGTAGGACACAACTAGCAAGTGGGGAGGCATTTGGTCTTGAAAAGCAAAATAAAAAGAGTGGGTAAGGCTACGGCACCCATGCATTTGTGATAATTAAAAGAAGATCAGCCTTCTGTGAGAAATAAGGTAAAACTGCTTGACTAGTATTTGCCGTGGCAGCTAATGGGAAAGGAGTTGAAAAAAGCTTTTAAACCTGGTGAGTCAGAAGCCTTGGGTACATATGTGCCTTCTCAGCCTACAATAAGGGTAAGAGATTCAATTTACCAGAGAAAAATAGAGGAATATATGAGCTAATACAATTTTAAGAGTTTCTACGCTGATGTCGTTAGAGCAGCTATTACTCCTTTGGGTAAGTAGTAATATTTTAAGTATTTGGATAGGGTAAAAGTGAGCTGTTTATGATCAGATAGATCTGTAATTAACTTCCCTTCATCCTTATTCCCTTCTTCATCCTCCCCTGCATCCCCACACTCCAGATTTAAATCCGAAAGAAAGAAGAGCTTACTGTGGGTCTGATGCAGTGCAATGCTTTCAAGAAAATTCCCATGTTTTAATTCTCAGGGTTATATTGTGTATTTACACCTTTCCTGAGTATTACAAAGGCTGAAGAAGGGATCTATCATATGTCACAGTTTCAGGGTATGTGAGAAATGACATCTCATTGTTTGCCCAAGTTGGCATACTGAAATCTTTTACTAATTGTGGGGTCCAGGTTGACCACTTTCCTGTAGGAGGAGAAGATGTAACTGGTCCAGGCAGTGAGAGGACTGCTGAATGGTTGTGGTGGAAAAGTTTGATAAGCTATGAGGTTTATATTAGCAGATAGGCACCCTACACTATGAGCCAGCTGCTTTTTGTTTGAATTGTGCCTGACAGGAAAAAAATGGTGTGGTGTATTAGGAATGTAGTGAATTTCCCTTGACTAGTTTAATCAGATGCTCAGATCAGTTATTTTGTGGTCTAAGCATTAGGATTTCTCCAAAGTACAACTGCTGGGCTAAGCAACTCTTCTAGTACTGGATTAATCCCAGTTTGCATGGCCTGTCCAGAGATATTGGAAGAATTAGTAGCACAGCATTAGAAGAGATGGTAGCATAACCCTTGTGACTGTGTCAGAGAGTCCCTGGGTGCTCTTAGGATTGCTGTCTGCTGCTTTTCTACTGAATCAGGATACAGAGTGTGAGGAAGAGCGTGGTTATTTTTATATGCAGAGGACTGGAAAATAATACAATTCTGCCCTTAATTTGGGCTGTACTGCACTCCTATTAAATTGAAAACAAAAAACTTCTTGACTTTTTTTGCTTTTTTCCCTTCATTTTGTTGAGTAACAAAATGGTGTGGAGCTCAGGAAACTGACAGCTGCTGGTTTTCTGATGTGGGAGATTTGACTTGAAGAATATATGTGTGGGTGTGATGATACGAGGCAGCCTCTTTGTACAACCCCTTGGTGATGTGCTGTATACTGTTGTTATACATAGTGCCAAAATAGACAGTAATCCTCTTACGTGGGATTGTGAAGCAAGTAATAATAGAGCACAAGTCAGTGTCATCAGTTCAGAGCTGTTTTTTTGATAAACATATTTGTCATTTGTGTCTCAAATTCTTCAGTACTTCTTAATCTTTATATTAACTAAGTCCTTCTCTCCAGCTGGAAATGTTAATGTTTCACAATTGTAATGTCAGCTGCAATCAAGACCTTTCTATTCATCTTTCTAATTGAGGCACTTGCTTTAAAAAGGCCAGAGAGATTTTGAGTTTTATAATTCATTTCCTAATATGAAAAATTCAGATGAACAAAAATGGTAAGATCACTTAGTCTGCGTAAAATGTTTCAATTGTCTTACGAGGCACCCTGAAAAGATCTGAAGCAATCAGAGTTACTATCTGCAGGCTGTTCATCCCATTTAGAAAACATGAAGTTGGCTGCTACGCAGCAGGGCAGGCACGATAAGCGTGTGCTGGAGGAGAGAAGCAATTAGCTCTACAGCAAGCGCAGTCAGAGCAGAAAGGAAGGTCTGGAGGCGTTTAATTAATTCTAAGGCTTTTGTGCTTACGAGGACCAGAGTCATGATAGGTTACTGCTGCCTTGGTCTTGTGGTTCTCAAGACTGGCATCTAATGAACATTAGATTTAGGGAAGCTTTCCAGAAAAGTTAATAAATCACAACTAACTATGGCACATTCACATTCCTCTTGAAGATAACGAGGTATACCTGATATTGAATGGGAGCGGGATCTGATTGGTAAAGCTTTTTCATTTTTAAGCAGATAACAAGTCCTCTTGGGACTTTTGTACCAAATTTATTTAAGTAATTTGAAATAATGAAAATGCGTGCTGTTTATTAAACATTTCTCAAGTCACCAGACCAATTAGGGTAGAATAAAACAAGGTTTCTTTTCCATTGTGAAGAATTTGGGAACAGGTATCATTTTTATTAATGGCAAAAGTACTGTTGATGGAAAATTGTTTAGCCATCAGTGTATACTGATTTGCGTAGTTTGACATTTTGAGATGCATTTTTGCTCTTCAATTCTCAGTTCCTATTATTTGTTTCAACTTCATTCATTCTTGGGTGGAAAATACAAGTAATGTCCCCTTTGGTTTGAAGACCACTGCCTATGTGACTCCTCTTGCTCCTGTTTTCATCTTGTACATTGTTCAAGACATATTTAGACTCCGGTAGGCTGGAGAGGATGAATTTTTCCATTTGCTCCTACTGAGAATACCAGCTCTGTGGCTTCAGGCTTACCTGTTTTGACATTTTGTAAATGTTGCCTTGATGGGTTTCAGCAGTGTGCATTAACAAAAGGATGATTTTTGTGATGATTTACTCTTTGTGCAGGAGCACTAATGTAATCCAGTTTGAGTTGTACTTGTAGTCACAGACAATTTGGATAACTGCAAGTGGCCACCCACAAACTTTTCAGTTCTGTTTAGAGATTGCTTGTGTTTAGGTAACCCTATGGCACCTCTTCTACTGATGGTTATCTGTATGAGCAGCTTTATTGTTCTGTTTTGGGAGCAAACTTACCGATCACATCACGTTTAATGTATTGTTGTATTGTGCTGATTGCCTATTACTACGTATATTCAGGTTTTGCAGGTATTGTGTGATTCAAGTGTTCTTATTGCACAATTACTGTATGGTCTAAGGGTTACATATCAAGGTAATTAGCCTATTCTTTTTCCAAGGAATAAATCAAAAGTACTGGATTAGAGTCACAGCATTTAATTTATGTCACAAGAAAAAAGCTTAACAGAAACATGGGATTTTCCTATTTTGATGGATTTTTAGATGTGTAGCACTTTGTTCCCTTAGTCGTCTGGGACTCCCCAGCTGAATGTTGTTAGCCCCGTGGTAATAGCCTACAGGTCTGGTAAATGAATATAAGGAGTTGAATTCTGAATTACAGGCTTCTGAATATCCTTAATAGCATCGATGTGCTGTTAATGTAATGCCAGAAGAAGGCTTAGCGTTAACTTGAATTGGATCCGGGAGGCCGTTTTCCCCGAAGGCTGTCCCTTCGTTTTTGCCAGCCAGCAGATGCGTTCTCATGTTGGCGTGGCGTGCTGCCTGGAGGGAGGTCTTCTGCCGCACCGCTCCTCCTCGCCTCGCTGTGGGCGAGTGCGGCTGCCGCTTCCCTGGTGCTGGGTTCGAGGATTTTGTGGCTGCGGCGTGGATCGGCCCTCCTGCCGCTCTGACGTAAAACTCCCTCACCGCCACTGGCAGGGTCAGGTTCATCCCGGATCCGCTCCCTCCTGCTGCTTGCCCGTGGCTGCTGGCCCTCGTGGGAAGGAGGGGGACAGCCGGGGCACCCCGAGGAGCGGGTGGCTCTGAGGACCACCCGGGGCAGCAGCTGGCAGACACACGGGTGAAACCACACGCGGCGGCTGAACCGCAGGCTGCCTGCGGTCGTTTCTCTGGCGGCCTGAAGAGAGGCACCTGCAACAAACGTCTGAATTTTTAACAACTGCCTGAAACTTTCCTTTAGTCATAGCCTGTCTTGAAATGAGGGGTGTTTAGCTGAATAGCTCATGTATTTTTTACATTTTTTTGGAGGGGAAGATTTTTCTTTAATATCATATTTGGAATGATGACTTCCTCACTGCACATCTTTCAGTGGAATATTTTCTCTGCAGGTTTTTTCCCTCTCTTACTGCGAATGTTTGAAACTGCCACACTGTAGGTAACAGCACATTATATCTGTTATATATACATATATACATAACAGTACAGCATATCTGTTGATATGCTTCTCATACACTTGTAAATACAAAGCTTCAAGGTAATGTTGTAATTAGTAGTAATATATTATTCATTAATGTGGTGCTTGTGTAGAACAGCAGCCAAATAAAAAAAAACCTATTTGGTTTTATGCAATATAGGATATTGAAAATAAATGACAAAACGATAAATGGAAAAAAAGATGAGAGGGATTTATCACCCCCTGTAACAGATATGCTCACTTTCTTTCCTCTGCAGTAGTAGTTTTTCTTCCAGGGTCTTGCTCAGACAAGCAGCCATCTCCCCAGGACGCTGCCAGACTCACCCTGTTCTCCCTTACCTCAAACCTTTTGTTTTCGTTTCTGAAAAGCAGGAGGAATTAAATTCATACTGAAGTGTCCATACTCTAATCTGCTTTTGGATACTGCGATGATGAATCTGATCTAAAAAAAAAATATATATATAGTGTAGAATAACCTTTGAGATTAAGTGCTGTTCTTTCACCGAGTAGCACATAGGGACATGGATGTTACAGCCTAATGAGGTATTTCTTTTGATTTTGAATAGATTATTCTTACAATGGAAAGTCAAATAATTTTCATTTAAAAATTAAAAAAAAAATAGCAAGATAGAGACAATGCAGTATGTGTTATGTTTTTTAGAAAAGGCAGTAAGTGGAAGTAGGTGATCCTGCAGAAGCGTTAGCTTGTAGAGTTGTGTGAAGGCACAAGGCAGGACACCACCACGTACCTGCCAAAGGGAACCTCTCGAACCCCATCTGCTCAGCAGTGGGGAGCCTCTCGTTTTCAAGCCTGCCTTTTCTCTTTCCACTCGTAAACAAAGTTGATGCACCTCTGCAGAGATTCACTTTTCAGTGGCACAGGGCTAGCCGTGAACATTTATGCATGTGCTTTTTTTTTTTTTTTAAATTGAGTTGCAGGAGGGGGAATAGCTTCCATTCTTTAACATTCAGACTTGATTGTTTGGCCTTCCCTTACATCCTTCCTAACACAGGTATCTGAAGCTGTATTAATTATGTGATGACAGCCTCAGCCCAAGGCGTGGGGGAACCATGGTTTGGGTGACTGGCAGGAGAACCTCTGGGAAGGCTGTGTAGTGCCTCCATCGTAGCAGAGGTCTTTGGAGAGGAAATCAAACAAACCGGTTAATAGTAATAACTACAATATTTTAGAATTGTTGGAAATGTTTGTTTCCTAGAATGAAATCTCTACAGAAATGAAAGCCGCCTAGTTTTCATTTGTTTTGAGTGGAATGAGGTATTGACAGTAAGTATGGCACATAAAATGTATGACTCAGGTGACCGTACTGAATAACTAGTTAGTAAATAATTGTTCCCCGAATCACCGCTCCTGTTTTCCACCCAAGAGTCTTCAGGGTATTCCTGAAACTGGGCAATAAGGCGAGAAAGCCATTTTCTAATGTTTCTTCCTGTGACAATCTGAAGATATCTAATTTACTTTTCGTGGATTTTTTAATGGATTTTCTTTTTCTGTATCACATGAATGTAAAGGAGAACATAGTGTGATCTAAGCATTTTACTTTTTGTTTTCTTTTTT
>VZTL01095810.1:0-16476 GCA_013400535.1 Scopus umbretta | reverse complement strand
CCCTTTCCAATTATATTTTAAAATCTTCTTTGGATTCATTATATTCTGTAATCCTGCCAATTTGCATCATTTACTGTGATGCCTTCCCTTTGGAAGCAGCAAACCCTTACACATCCACCACCCTGTCAAAATTCAACACGGAAATGCTCAGATAATCACTCTGAAATGGTTTCCTAGGCATTTGGTAGCCCATTTTATTTTTTCTTGTACTAAAAGGAGAGTGATCAGGAAGAAACATCAATAAAACGTCATTGCACAAAAGCATCTCAAAGAGGTTGTAATTATTTACTATCTGGGCTTCATTGTACTCACACCCTACCCCTGTTATGGGAAATTACCTCTGCTTTGATGTACACACTTCGATAAATGAAGTGCAGTAAATCAGAGACCTGACAATGACACTGGCTGTGCTTTGCATGGCGCAGGACAGTTAATAAAGATCACTCAGTTCTAATTGCAGATGACTTCACATGGCTTCATAACGCATTCCTCCAGATATGCTACCTGGGAGATGTTAAAATCAGAATTTTATTTTATTGAACTACTGTTGCAATTCAGCCATAGCAATTAATGACTTGCAAAACAGCAATATTAATTTAGTGTTGATAGCTACTACCAACCCTAATGGTTTAAGGTTAAAATGAAATTAAACACCTTAATAGATTGGAAAGAAAAATTTAAAATGCTATTGACAACCTGCAAGTTCCCTAACGCCAAACACAAATTATGGGCACGACCTCTTTCTCTTTTTATTAATTCAATACTGAGCTTAAAACACAATACTGGTAAACATTTCAGAATTCACTTCAATGCAAATACCTAGTGAGCTGTCTAGAGGTAAGAGTCAAGAAAGCAAATGACCGCACCTTTCAGGCTTGATGTGGTTTATGCCAGTTTCATGTTTGGTGTTTTAATTGTACCTAGGTCACATTTCATATATTTTATGGATGTACCTGATAAACTACTGGAGTGTGGCAGGCAATCATGAAATATTTACCATTTGCTTTAGAGATTGTAGATGGGGAAAAAAACACTTTATCCTGCTCATGGGGTTCATCTTGACTGTTTCCACCCTTGGGTGCCATGGTACACAAGAAACAGGGCAAAACACCAATATCACTATGTATTTCTGGATGATCCTTCAAGCAAAGGATGAATTACTACCCTGTCCACAAGGCAACACCACTTGTCTCCAGGGCTGGCCAAGCCTCTAGGGTTTGAGAAACAGCTTTCAAGCAGACGGGATTTTTTTTTTCCCCAATAACTTTCCAGCACAAGGGTTTTGTAGAAGCAAGGAGTTAGATGAACTTCTAATTGCTTCAAATGTCATTAAAAAATTGCAATACATCCTTTTGCTTGTAGTCTTTGCTTTTTGATTGCTTTCTGCCTTTTAGATGCCAGAGGAATCTTGACATTTGTGAAATAATATTAATAAATAAGACTTAAGATGATGAATCACGGCATCACAAACCTGAATTTTATAGTTGTAAAACACCTATACAATGACAGTAGTTACCTATAAACATTGAAAAAACATTTAGCCTTTAGAAGCCACATACGAACATTAGCCAGCTAATCCTGAACACATAATTTCGCTCTTTACTATTATCTATGCAGGATTAGGATGATCAGAAACACTGGGAAACTAGAAAGCCCCGTTATTCTGTGTGACTGTACCTAGGACAGTGCACAGGATGGGAGGTCATCAGCACACCCTTGACGTCCCAGAGAGAAAATACTTGAGTTTCATGAAAAAAAGGTAGGTCAGAGATGACTGAAGGCAAAAAGACAAATAACAGGGAGAGACGAGGAGAACTTTTTTCTGTAAAATGAGCGTGGGCATCAAAAAGTGTTGCTACACGATTAAGGCCAGTCATGCTAAAAAAGGTATCTGCTGTTTGTAACCGAGGCCAATACTTTTTTTCAAAGGGTGCTGCTGTAACCCATGCCCAACTCTGGCACCAGGGACCCCTCATTCCTGGCTTCGTGCCCTCGTGTGAAGGTGGGCATGGTGGCGGCTGCCAGGCAACAGCTCCCAGCCCGGCTGCAGCCATCCCTCCTGTGACCTAAAAACCCGGCTACTCTTATTTTTAGAAAAGAATTGTCCATAAAAAAAAAATACATTTCTGTTTAAAACCATGAGAGCCAAAGTGGTTATTCCTTTCACAAAATGAAGACAGAGCCAGAGTTTGTTTTCCTCCCCTCAAGGCAGTGCAGGTCTAAAGGCTACGCAGGCTGGTGAGTCACAGCCAACACACAGAGGACGTTGGTCTATGCAGGGTCAGATGGGGGTCTTGATAATACCCGTTGTGCTCCCAAACAGCAAGCCTCACAAGAGAACAGATACATGGCTGTCAGCAGGCATTGCTCTTTCGTTCACACAGCGAGAGTTTATCACAGATTATTTAGGAAAAAGGCAGATTAAGACATGTTGTATTTTGTAAGGGCACAGTGTGATAGGTGTGTAGGTGAATAAGGCCACTGTTACTCTGCTAACAATCCATGTGTATTCATTATTAGCTAATCAGCTTGTCTGTAAGCATCCCATATGATGCCACTGTTTTCCCAATCCTCTCCAGGACCATCATTCATCCTGTACCTGTCCCCAGTGTCCCAGCCACTTTGAGGACCCCACTGTGCTTCATACTCTATGTTATGATGGAAAGATGGACCATAAACTCCCCACGACAGGGTCAGAGCACAAACTGAGATACAGCAGATGGGCACGACCAACAGGCAACAAAACAGATTATCACAATTAGTGTAGTCAGCAGCAGCCAGTAAAAAAACACTTCCCAAACCCTTCAAACCAAGAAAATAGCCACAGCAATATTGCCTTGGGGACACTTGATTTTCAAGTCAGCCAAGCCCCTTCTCCTTTCTATCTCTTTTCCCCAGCCATATACAAATCTGGCAGTTAGGTACTTCTCACTTCTCAGGAAGCTATTGTTTTCAGTGAGAGCCCAGCCCCCTTCCACCATCCCCAAGTAGGTAACTGGAAATGTAGATAATTATAGGAAAAGGTTTTCAAACACACACATTTCCTAACTGACACATGCTCAGCTCTTGATGTGTTCTGTGCCTGTTCTCATTAAATTTTATACACAGCAAACCTGAACAAAAAGCTTGTGCAGTGTTAGGGAACAATGATTCCTTTTTGCAAGTAAAGAGGAGATTTATGGAGAAAATCACTTGAATCTGACAGTCACTGACATCAGTTCTTAGTTCATGAAAAGTGAGTGGGACCCGATAGATCCTCTTCTTTTCATCAGAAAGCTGCTGTTTTTCTTGTCTTGGCTTAGAGTGGGAAGTGAATAATGAGCATGTTGATGATTAAAAAAATCTTACCTTTTACTTTAGCCAAAATTCTTTGCACTTATGACATGAACCATTTAAAAAATTCTGATTACATACCCCAAAGCATTTCATTAAAGAATTTTTTTTCAATCACGTTTTCTGAAGAAAAAAAAAAAATCTATTCTGCAAGAGCTGCAGCCACAGCAGGGGAACACAAAAGAGGCTGATTTTGAAAAGGTGACCTCCTCCTGTGCCCGAGAGAGGTGAAGCATCCACACCTGTGCATCTGCTGCTGTGGAGCTTCACTACCAGCACGCAGATGGGAGCAACACCTACAACTAGCACTAGAGTGTTTGTCTAAAGGGCTGCTCTCTTACATTTAATGTCTGCTTGATGCATGATCTTCCCTCCTTCCATTAAGAATATGTATCTGTCTCAGCTCACTGCAAAGGGAGCTTGCAGGACCAGACTATGAGTGAGGAAATTACCTCTAACAAATCTCCTCCTTCAAAACAGACCACCTGAAAATTACGTTTCCAAACACCACCTCGGTGAGCAGTGCTGCTCAATTTTGTAGTGTGCGAGAGCTTTGTTTCAACTTCTTCTGAGGCACCAGTTAAAGCCCTGACAGGAACAAGCAACCGTTTTGGTAGACTATAGCTGTACCCTGTGGACAATCCTCTCCTCACAAATAGATGGTGGAACAGACACAGGAACCTAATGCTTTCTAGTGATCCTTCCAGCCTTGTCCCAATTAAATAAAGGTCAGCTCCAGAGGCCAGACAGGTAGTGGTTGAATGGAAAGACAAATCAAAGCACACTGTTTTCAGCATGCTGATTCCTCCCCATTTATTTCTGTCTGGTTTCCATGCAATTTACTCAGAGCATGGACAGAAAGACAGCCGCGTCAAAACGGAGTTCTTAGGCCAGTATCAGGAAAGGCTGACGTTGCTTGGTTATGTTTTCTGACTTCATTCCTATAAATGGCTTCATTCCTATAAATGGCTTTTTGCAGGGGGAGCTTCATTTATTTTTTTTCCTATTATATGGACAAAATGTGCATGTATGATTAGGATTTTTGTTAAATGACATTGTAGCAAAAATAAATGTCTCCATTCCTGGGTAGATTTGACTGGAGCTCAAAATGCTACCCCAATTTTTTAGGTGAAAACCCACATAAAACTCTGATTTTGAAAGGGTGTGTTTGGGGAGGAGAGTCCAAGCTGGGCACTCCAGATCACCAGGACCACATGAAGTGTGAGCATTAGCTTGAAAAGTCAAAGCAACCCCCACCCTTAGAGAAGAGAGCAAGGAGGAAGGAAGTGTCACTTACAGTCTTGAACCCATTTTCTTTCTTGAACTCTTTTTATAGCCAGGAATGACTTTTTAAGGTTTCTAGTCACAATGCACTTATTGGAATCAGGATTTCACCTCTTTTCTACATCAGTCACTACCAGATCCCACACATACCACCACACCATAGCCATACTCTCCTGGACCAATTTCTCCTATAACATTTCGGGAATTTTCTGATGCTAAAGACATTTTGGGATGTTCCTGGGAAAAAAACCCTTTGACCTTGACAGGAACCATGTATCAGGCTAATTAAAGAGTGCAATCCCCAGGAGTGCTGGCTGGTCCCAGATCCAGGGGATGGGTTGGGAGGGAGGGGGCTGTCACAGTCCAGCTGGCTTCGGACATCCAGCAACATGCCAACAGGAACTGCAGGGAGGAGAGCATGCTGGCAGTTTTATACATTTCTTTACGTTTGAGGTAGCTGTAGCTTTATACAGCAGGAAAAGAAACCAAAACAACTGATATTATAGAAGTTTTTAACTTCTCTGGTTTGATACCTTGGTTTCAGAGTAACTGGAATGATCTAAAACTCAAATGGAGGCAATCAGTCCTTTTGATCACAGTATATTCAAATGGTATTGTCTTTCAATCACACCTGCTTGTGGCAAATATATGTTTTCTCAGTTTGCAGTATGCAAAGAATATATATAGAGATATATATATACACATACATACACTTTTTTATGTCCATGTGTTTATGTGTAGCAACCCTTCAGCAGAGAGTGTCTTAATTTGCTTGTAATCCGTGAATGAATTATTTGTATTGGAAATAGAAGAGATTTGGGGTGCATTAACAGCCTTCTACACTTAAGCAGACCTCGCAGACGCTCCCACGTAGTACCATCATGGGAGTTCTGCTTGGTCAAGACCACACCACCACCCTGGAGCCCAGCAGGAATACACAGGTGTCACCGTGCTTGTGCATGGCTATGCCTAAGGGGATGGACATTGCAGACCTGCATCTACATCATTCACTGTGATGCAGAAGAACTCCTCCTGTCCCTCTCAATTGCCTTGTGTCAAACCTCATCTGGCAAGAAATAATTAGCCCCTGTCCTGTTACCTTGAGAGTGAAACACTCACAACCAGCCCCTCTTCATCTGCAACCAGAGACTGGGTGGCTAATTGGTATTTTTCCTTTGGTTTTACATGAGAAGCTTTTCAATAATTTTTTGAAATATTTTAGCTCAACCAGGAGAGAGAAGTATAATTTATTTTGTTACTTGATAGAATTAGTTGTTCTTAGTTTGCTGTGGCAGTATAAACTGTGAATGCAATATTTTCTAAAGTGTCCTTTTTCCATGAGATTAGTAAATTTAATTTGAAATTCTGTATTCACAAGTAGTGCACTGGCTGAAGGCAAGCTGTAGAACAGATGATAAAGGTTATTACATTTTTTAAATTATATTTTAAAGATGTTTAATAACTGTGGAGAAAAGACTTTTATGAAAATGGAAATTGGCAGATTAAAGAATGAGTTACACAAAGTTATTTTAAAAACACAAGAAGTTACTTTTCCTATCACCCCTTAAAGGGCCGAGGTCTTGTTCTCAAGACCAAAAATCTAATTTGGACCAGGATTTATCTAAATCCACAATTATATTCTATAAATTGATCCTAAATGCAGATACAAAACATACAATGGTTATTGATGGTCAGCAATTTTCAAACACAGTTAAGATTTTTTTTCTCTTCACCAACATTAAAGTTCAAGTTGGGTTCAAAACATGGGTGATGTTTTCCTGACTCATGTTCAAACCAAAATTTAAGCATCTCAGAGCTAAATTCTGCCTTGATCTTGAGGCAGCAATGTAAACGGGGCCAAAAGCCAACTCCACACTGGGAATTCACAACGTGTTCATGCAATTTTCAAATAAGTGGAAGTTTTCTGTGAGTATGACTTAAAGTAGGACTGAACCTGTACGGGTTTCTGTACATAAAATAGAGCCCACCCACTCCTCCATAGGCTTCTGCTGCTCCTGAAAAGAATAAATCCAAGTAAAAGCTCAAGTTTTCTGCTGAAGTCAGCAGGTGCAACTAAAAACACAAAGGAATAGATCGTGCTTCAGCAGGCAACTTGCTGGTTTTCACCTTATTTTCAAAATACTTCCCTTTTGCATTTGAGAACAAATGATAACAGGGAATAAATGACAAGAGAAACTCTTAGCTTCTCACATGGAGGTAATGTAGTAAAGCACATTACCTGGTGCTGGTGCTCACCCCATCACCTGTGCGTGGGTGCTCAGGTCACACACCCACCACCAGTAATGACACAAGCAGCACCCATGCCAGCCTGGACCCACTAGCCCTTTCCATCAGGTCTGAGCCCACCACAAACATCCCCATTACCCATGCCCCATTACTGTGTTCTTTGTCACTGTCAGTCTGCCTCCTAAAATCATATAACATCAACTTACAACCTGCAAGAGAAGAAATGTGCATTTTTTTTTAGTGAAATCTTGGCCCAAAACACATTTGTTACCCTGTCTATTAGAAACTCCTATGTTTTCTGATAAGGCTCCTAGTGTTTGATTATGCAAATGACTCAAAGAAGTATGTGCTTGGTAGCATATCAGTATCTGCTCAACACACCCTGCCCCGAAAAACCAAGATGACTATGAGGAAAGGCAAGACGAAGTAGGGACCTCTGTACAGTGTATATACCCCGTCTGCCTTCCTGGTCACTACGTGTGCCACGAAGCACTCCATCGACTGTGTTCCCTTCTTCCTGTTCTTAGGATAAGTAGTGGGAGATATGGGAACTTTCAATCAAGTCACAAGCAGCTGGTTTTACCCTCCTAAAATATAAAAGCTGTTTTTAAGGGGGTGGTCTCTGAAGGAAAGCACCTGCTCAATCTGAAAAATCAACCTAACTTGTTGAACCTAAAGAACTACTCAAAAAAGTGCATCCCACATACTCTGTAACTTTATAAATTGTACTTTGGAATTTACATAAATTTCCATTTTCTTGGTCAACTTTATGGTACATGTTAAGCCTAAATTATAGTTTCTACTTCTAGCATTGTCTAAGCCAAATGCTGTTATCAATAGATTCATATAATTACTACTTTCTTCTCTAATTATTTGTGGGAGTAAGGTACAGCAAGTAGGATACTTTTAAGTGATAATACAAAACATTTTCTACTTGTCTGTATCAAGCTCATAAAAAGGTCATTTGAAGGTTTTACAACTATTCTCAATTAAGGAATAAAATGCACACAAATAGCTCCTCTAAGCTAATCCACTGATGCAGCAATCTTTAACATCTAGAAATCATCTTGCACCAGGGGAGGTGACAGCTCTGCTGCCTTTGAGTGAAGGAGAATATGTCCCCTTGTTCTCAGTCTTGCAATGGCCAAGACCACAGCCTTGCCTTCCTCATAGAGACCATTCCTCCACATGTGCAGGAGTGCACTAGAGGGGTCCCATCACCATGCCCACCATGGAAACTGAGCTAAAAGGAAGAGACACTAAGCTGGTGTGAAATCCAGCCCCCTGTCCAGCCTGGTACTTCAGCTTGCCACATGCTGCTTCTTTGCAAGCATTTCCAACAATGTCAGAAACATAATTTCCCAAAGTTAAGGAAAGTTGTGAGATATACTGATGAGAATAGATATGAGAAGCAAATTATTTTAAAATTCATTTGTTAAAGGCCCAAAAATCCATAATCAAGAAAGAAAACTTCCAACTAGAAAGAATACAAGAAAATACTATCTTCTAATACTGATTATTTTCCAGTTTCTAACTGGTAAGAAAAACTTCAGACATCACCACAAAGTCCCTGGCAGAAAGGACTTTGAAGAAGGAACAGGTCCAGATAGCATTAATTTCAAACTTCTAAAGGCCTGGTGAGAAAAGCCATAAAAAGACTTATTTTTTATATGTTTTAAAATACCAGGCAGGTTTCAATGGTGCAATAGCACCAGACTCATACCAGCATTTCAAGTGGTCCAGACAAATCACCCAAATCAGTTGGCATCAAATTTGGACAGTGTGTGCAATGCTAGTACACAATTAAATTCAAAGTACTAAAAAGGTAAAAATATACTTAATGCTGATCAACACAGGTTAAATAGCCCTGATTACATTTGATATTCTATGTCTGGATGAAGAAAAACCTGCAGAACTGGCATATACTTAATTTTATTATGAAATTGCTTTGAATGAGGAACTTTTATAAATGAGATCCAAAAAATTTTTGGCAGTGGATATGTTTGAGGGAGGGAAACGTTATTAGTGAGGGTCCCCAGTCCCCAGTGACCCAAGTTTGATGCTATTCAAAGTTTCCATTAACAGCTTGAGAGGGTAAATGGGTACTGGCAGGACTCCCTCAGAGCAGGCACGCATTGAGGGGATGCAGTCGTGCATTGCAGTCTGCAGCCACCCACCAGTACCCCGTGGCTTTGCGCTTGGCCCTGACAAAGTTGGTGATGGCTGTGCATCATTAGGTGTGCTTGCCTCAATCAGCCTTGCCTTATGGCTCTGGCTGGCCCCAGCCTTCTCATCAAGAGTGCAAAGACAAAATATAGAAGACAACCACAGAAACAAAGAGGTGGAGAAAACATGCAGTACAGTGATGGAATTGAACTCGGTAGGCTCTGGTGGCTATCTCCAATTAGAGAGATGACTGAACTACAGCATCTGAATGTTTGCAAGAGAAAATATTTGGTACCATAGTGCTTTTTAGTCTACCTGTGAAAAACATGGCAAAAGGAATTGCTGGAAACAAAGGCCAGACAAATTAATGCCTGGAAAAAATGGCAGTTGTTCCCTATCTAGCAGTGGGAGATGATTCACCACTGGAGCAGAGTCTCAGAGGAAGCACCGAGTCCCTTCAGCTCCTGAAATCAACATGAAGTGGTAGGAGAGGACAAGCTGTCATGGTGGTCGTACGTGAGTGAGAGCTTGGGTGAAGCTTAAGGATCCTGGCTGTATCAGATATCTGAGATGATGATTTGATCTCTTGTGGCCTTATAGACACTAACTCTGAAATTCAGACAACATGTCCTGGTCCCAGTTGGAAAGAAGGAAGTTCAGCAACTTGCTTGATGTGC
Organism: Scopus umbretta; assembly: GCA_013400535.1. Lineage (NCBI taxonomy): Eukaryota > Metazoa > Chordata > Aves > Pelecaniformes > Scopidae > Scopus > Scopus umbretta. The sequence continues at coordinate 6,769 of VZTL01095810.1, read as the reverse complement.
TGAGAATTCAACACAGTGCAGTGCAGGCTGCTGTTGTCTCTAACACCTTCCATCCAGGAGGAAGCTCTCTGTGTCTGGTTTCAGACTAGGACATTAGCAAAAGGGTTAAAAAGCAGTCCTAACCTAAAACACCCAAGTCTACTACTGGCATTGTTCTATTGGGAACCAAGTATTCCTCTGAAATAGATCAACCCAACCCAAAGCTTCATCCTTTTTTGTTAAGCGTTATTTCCTTCTCCCTGAAATACTGATAGTTATCCTCATTGAGGACCATCTCTATGATCAGCATTAGTCACTAACCACTTTCACCATAGCCTTTTCCCAAAAACATGCTCTTTGTTGTGATAAAAGTATTTCCCCTTCCCAGTCTCAAAACACACAATTATTGAAAACTTGCCAGTAAAACAGAAAAAACAAACAAAAACAAGACCATTACCTGCAGACAGATCCAGTGCAAAAGATTTCAGCCCAAGAGGGGCATGTTCTCACAGGTCAGGAGAGCATGAAACCATCTTCACATGATGCTAACCTCACATCACTGTTGATATGTGGGCTGTCTTGCCTTGCATCCCTCTGGGGATGAGAGATGTACTCCATTCTCCAGGTCTGTAGATTATCATGCAGATTTTCACAACAGCACTACTTGCAGCCCATTTTTTGTTTACGTTACGTTAACAGCTCAGAATTGTGCATGCCTGTTTTCCCCTGACAACAGTTGTTACTTGATTCCTGAGACTGGCTTGCTTTTTGCATTAGCCAAGCAAAGATAGACATTGTGGAGATAGAAAAGAATTATTTTTTGCTAGAATATACTTGGATCACCTTCAAGTAAAAATAACCCCACAACCTTGGATTCAAATTATTCATCTCATTGATTTTTTTTTACATGAATGTTTTTATCTGGTATATTATAAAAAGCCTTCTTACAGATATCTTCTTTCACAGGACCCTAAAAATCCTGTGCATCCTGAACAGAAGTTCTGGCTTGCTTTATTCCTTCAAAATAAAACAAAATTTAGAGATAGTCTTAAATCCTTAGCCAATTTTACTGTAAAGGGTTGCACTTTTGTGTAATTTTTTTAAGACCTTATGAGAGAATTGGCACAGAAATGGTAAAGAAATTTGTTAGAATGCTGGCTTTCTCTTAAGTGTACCGATGGACTCATGAGTTAACCAGTAAGAAGATATATCCAATATTGCATGTCATCTTTAGTCTGTCTACTGATAAAGAGGGCTTTTTAGTCAAGTACCCAGTACTTCTTAGCAGTGACAAGTTATTTCCATCAATCCTTCTGCTTCTGGCTGTAAAGCCAGAAAATGCAGATATTTGACAAACATTTCCAAAACACACTAAAGTTTGAAAACCTTTGATGTTTCTGTGTGAACATTTGGCTTACATTTCACCTCCACATGCATCCTTGAGTGAGCTGGTTATTGAGGACTGTGGATCGCGGGTCTGCAGCACTCAGCAGACTGAACATGTAGTTGCCTCCATCTGTTGTTAACTTCATGGAGGTCAAATACACACAAACTTCCTAATATCCTCCTGGATACCTGGGCTGACTATTCTTGATCACCCCCTGCCTATCTTATCTTCTATTAATCAGCAGGAGGAAAAGGTGGTCACAGTCTGACCATACTTGTTCTGTGCAGTGTTTCTCAAGTGATAAACTATTGCTGAACAAATACTATGGGCACCCAAGTTTCAAAACATAGATTCAGACATCATGTCTCTGTTTCACTAGGTATCATCTTTTCATTTCCTCTAGAAAGCACTCCTGGCCAATATAATCCAGTCTCAGGAAACACAAGAAGTGCGCAATTAAATTCTCATTCATGGCCTTGCTCCAACTCTTCTCTCTAATTTATTACCACCCTGGAGTCCTGTGCAGACTTTTCTCTCTGGACACCCACCTTCTGTTTGTCCCTCCGGTTTACAGGGGAGCAGCAGATGCCCAAAGCCTCTCCTATTGCTCTGCCATCTGGTCAGAAAGATTTTGTCTGCAAACATGGGAATACCACTCCATGCTTTTGTTTCAAGTTGTAGGAAAACAATTGGCTTCTTTCAAAGCCTAATAAATGGATTTGGTTTCAGGTCTGGTAAAGATACGAGATTAGCCAGCTCTCATGGAGGAGGATTGAAGGTGCTCTACCCCACTACAGAAAAGTTTTCCCTCCAGAGTCCCCTGATGCAAAGCACCTGACCACCACCTGACCACATCTCATGGCAATGGAGACAGGATGAGACCCTGGTACTATGTCCTGGAATGGGATGAGCAAGACCATGGTCTAACACCATGTGGGAAATACAGAAACCAAGTGTTTCTTTGCTCATGCATAACCATGCATAGATATTACCCATTTAGGGAAGAGTAATCCCAGTCTCATTTGAAAGCAATCCCCAAAAGAGGGTTCTCAAAGGACTCAGACCATGAAACCACAAGTCCATAGCAATGGGTTTTAGCACCTATGACTAGAATGAGCAAACTGGATACAGTCAGAGCCTGTACTCACAGTAGTTTATAGAAATTCAGCAAGACATTTATAGATCATGAGATGATATCCATGGAGCAGCACTGCAGACACAGCAGCTGTGTATGTGGCGCTGCTCTCTGTAGCTGCCCTAGATGTTTGTGCCCCAGTACAGCAGGTAACCCGCTTGCTGCAAGGTTAGGTCACCCCAGGGAACACATGACAACCTGGGTCTTGGAAGAAAGGGTTTATATGATGTACTGTAGCCATATCCTAAATAAACAAACCAGTTGAAATTTTATCTTAATTAAACATGGTGTAGTATATCAGATCAGGAAACAATAAATCTTAATTTTAAACTTTTCCAAAAAAAGTCAAAAGACACCAACTTCAGAATCTGGCTACCATTTCCTTCCTTCCTTCCCATCAGTTCATTGCTATAGGCAGCATTAATCTGATTTTGTATTTGTCTCCCTTGAGCAAGCACAGCAGAAGCAGCTCCACTTGTGGACACTTCCACCTCCCCATCCCATCAGCTCTGGTTCACAAAGTTCAACATATACCCAAGTTGGTTCTAGCCATGACTACACACCAAAGTCATACCAGCTGCAATGTTGGAAGTCCAAATCATTGCTATCAGAATGCTGTCAACCTTTTTGCATGCTAGCTACAGGATTAATTCCAGTCCAAATCTAAATAGTCTTGGTTTTAATAACGTAAGATGCACCTAACTCCTCCAGTATCATATTAATCTCACAAATTAGTTCTACATCTCAGATTGTCCTGGATGCATAGAAACATTTTTTTATCATTCTATTTTGCTGGCTTACGCCATTATTCCTGTAACACTCAGCACCAAGTACACTCTCCTCCCAGCATTACACATGTGAATGTTCAGTGCATGCCATGAAATATTAAAGAATACCAAGATGATTTCAGGGACCTAGAAAGCCCCATAAGTAATGAGGCTGCCTCATCAGAGCTGCTTTCTCAGCCTGAGACTTGCAGAGCTCCATCTTGGCTCTTGCGGAGAAGTCTTAGTGAGTCAGCTTTTCCTGGTAATTACTGAGAGGTTTTGTGTTCCTGTAAGCAAAGCCGATCTTTGCAGAAATACACATGTTTTAATGCTGAAATACATTTGGAAACTATTATTATTGTTCCACCAAACAATAGATCCCTTGAGAAGCAAAACAACATTTTCTATTTACACATCTGTACAAACTGCTGTTTAGAGAGGGAAAGGTTGATTTGCTTGATACGCAGGAGAATTGGTTAGTTCTCTTACTAACCCAAATGGTACATCATTAGGGATTAATTTGTGTTACAAGGAAAAAAACCATTTGGCCCTTCATCAGAGTGAGAGCTAGTGCCATCTTTATTCTTGACAGAAGAATCCTTCAGCAGCCTCATTGACCCTCTCCAGACCTTTGAGCTCTTATTTTGTGTTACAGCTTCTTGAAAGCACAGAAGCTGCACACTCCATAAAGAGAAGGTGGGAAGGGACAAGCCAGGTGGCTGGGGGAAGAGGGCTGCAATGGAGCTGCGTAGATCCCACCAGCAGGGAGACTGCTGTAAGACACCCTCACCACCAGCGAGGGAGGAGGCTGCACAGGGCACCACTGCAAGGAAGAAAGAGTCAACACTTCCACTAAAGGCCATGCACATGTCCTGGGAGAACAGGCCAGCCTTGTCAATAAGCCATTCCTGTGCCACTGCAGACCAGGCAAGTGATCGCTATGCTGCAGTTCATGATAATCCAGTGCTCCCTGCAGGGACCTGCTCTTCCTCCTTCCCCACTGGGAGCATCTCCAGCTCTACCATTACAGAGCTTTCTGGAAGCAAAGCCTGCTGAAGCTATAGCAGATAGCTTTTCTAGTGCCACACAGATTGTGTGTGCAAGATTCAACACACAATAGATCTGCATGGGACATGCAGCAGCAGCAGCAAGAGTGGCAGAAGTAGTACAGCAGGAACCTTACAAGGTGAACTTGAAACATGTTAACACTGCCTCAAGCACATTTTTAAGGCTGAATAAAGAATGGCTTTAAGTCAAGCTTGAACTAAGACCAGGTACCTACCTGATTTTAGCTTAATAGCAAAGAAGAGTTCTACAGAGATACAGCATAGCTGCAAAGGTCCTTTTGGGATATGCGAGATGAGTCCTCACACCCTGCTATAGCCCATCCTCATCTGCCAACACCTTCAACACCTACCTGGCAGTCTGTAGTCCCACATCCCCATGTGCCACCTGTGTTGATGTTAACTGTATGACCATCCACAGCCTGGGCCATCCTGCCAGCTCCCACAGCACACACTGCCTAGCACCTCCTGCCCACACTATTTTATAGTGTCCTGGAGGAAACCAGTTAATTCTCCACAGATCACCCAAGCTAGGCTGCTTTACAGATTTTTGCAGTCCAGAGAAGCTCCTTCTCCTTCTAGAAACTCATTGACTTCCCCTGTGGCAGGCTGCAGCATTGCTACCTTCCCTCACTAGAACAGATAGGTTATGTTTACCTGTGGTATGTGCAGTTTTTCAAGTGTATTGCTCCTTAGCCACCTACAGGTAAGTACAGTGTTTGTGTCTTCATAGCGCAGGTAGGTTTTCTCTTTGGAGAAGGCACCCTTTGCTTGAAGGGCTTTCCTATCTGCTGCAGATAAAAAGCTTGTAATCAAAGTGCTCTATCTCTATGCTTTTTTAAATTCCATTTAATTCCATTTGTATAAAAGCATTATTTAAACATGGAGTTGCATTACTTATTTTTGAAATGTTAGCAAATCCTATTTCTGGATCACATTCTTCAGCCCTTTCTCCAAAGGGGACTTTATATAAACTTCTGGATTTTTGTATTGCTGTACAGTTGGAAGAGACAGTGCCTCTTTTGAGGGGTCCTTCTCTGACAGTGCTGAGTTATTGCTGTCTCATTCACATTCTTCTCCAGCTGTGTTGTTCATGAAGGTGCAGATATGATATTATTTCACAGAAATTCATTGGATAACTGAATAGTCTGAGAGCATTGTAAATAAAGGTATATATTTGACTTTCAAAACAAGTTTCAAATGCACTGTATTCCTATACATCCTATCTTTCTTTTTCATATTTATGTCTTTTCCTTTGCATTTTCTGTTTGAATCATTATTGTATCTGAGACATGATTTACATTTAGTATAGCTCAGAACAACAAAATGTAACATTACATTATACAAGGCTAATCTTTCCTTACACAAATCTAATTCCAAGAAGTAGTGTGTATTTACTGATCTAAAATGATCTAGGAAGGCAGATTGTTATATTTAAACAAGTCCCAGATAGGAATTTGTTATAGGTGACAATCCCTAAGCTGTTACACATACACTTGAAACACAGTCCTAATGATAGCATTATGATCATGAAATGATGGTTAAAGAGTAGATGACATTCTGTTGACTATGCTTTATGTTCTCTGGAATAGTAGGACTTTAATGATATGAAAAAAATCACAAAGAATTTCACCTACTTATCTGTCTCTTGTGCTACCACATGCTGAAAAAATAGATACATAAAAAGATAACTAAAACAACCCTCCTCTAACCAAAATATAGTTTTTGAAATATGTAAGGGAAATCCTATTGATTTGGGAATATTACATAAATAAAGTTAAACTGGGGAAAGGCAGAAACCATACAGTGGGTTAATAGGCTTATACTGAAACGTACTTGTGAGAAGGGTGCCAAGAGTAAATGAGAGAGATGGGAAGGTGGCTGCAACAGAATATTGTTAGCACATTCATTTCTTGTGCAAGGAGAGCAGTGAGACTCATTACTCCCACCCAGAGCCACAGTGAGACTCATTACTCCCACCCAGGGCCTTTGCAAGGCTTCCACCATAACCATGGTTGGAGTGACTCATTAGGCCAGGCTTTGACCCTGGAGGGCAATTTCTCTCAATCCCTGCAGATGTCTTGGGACCCTTTGCAAACAAAACCATGTGCAGAGAAGCTATACAGTTTGTCAGTGTAAATCCTGTTGCTGCTTGTGAGCAAACCTGCCATGGAGGTTGTCACTAGGGCCCAGCCTGGAGGATTAGCCAGACTCCTCTGAAGTCTTAGTGCACAGGAAGACCAGAGCCAGTGACTGCAGCAACCTCGGCTGCCCTGTGCGCAAGCACTGCTCTGCAGTCGCTTTTTGTGGGGTTATGTGGTATGGCATATTTTGCAACTAAATAACAATCGAGTCTTCTTGTAGGAAGGATGGGCAACCAAAAAAAGGGAAACTTCTGCCAGGTTTCTCTTACTTAGATTTTTTTTTTCCCCCCTCA
>VZTL01095805.1:0-12518 GCA_013400535.1 Scopus umbretta | reverse complement strand
ACACTATTCCTGATACAAAATGCAACATAATAGTATGAATCATAGAATAAGGAAATAGATTTGTTTGCTTAATAGTTGTCTTCAAATAATCAAAACAAACTTTAAATGCTTGTGCATCTTTTCCACAACATAAAGTAAAACCCATTCTGTTACACAGTAAATGTATATTAACTTCAACAATATCAGTGTTGCTATACAGTAAAGTGAAAATACCTCCAGCCTATCAAAAAAATCCCACTCAGCATCAAAGACTGGAATAAATTGTGACCTCTCTTCTTCTTAAACTATCTGAACAAACACATTTTATTTTATTTTCCTCAAGCAAATTTTGCTGGAAAATTTCTTGAATTAGTTTCAGTTCTGGGAGTTTCATGGATGCCAGAGAAATTAGTTATAATCCTTTGAAATCTATCAATAAGTGTTTAGCAGGAACTTTGACAGTTTTTTATCTCTGGTTCAGGGGAGCTGTTAGATGTCACTACAATAACTTTAATTGAACAACAGATGTCTTAAGAGCATGACTTTCCTGATATTGTCCATACATCTTCTATGCTAATATGCAGCTCAAATTAAAGGTTTTTTCAGAGTACCAGATCATGTGGCCTTCACACCACAAGGAAGGCAAGACCATAAGGAAACATTGAGAAGGAATCCACTAAAACAGAGTGGTAAATCTTCTTCTTCTGAAATTTGCAGTTAACTCCCTCTGACTCTCACAATGGAATTGAAACTCTATCTACATATTACAATTGTTTCATAATTTTTAACAGATTTATGGAATCTAGAAAGAAACAGGGAAAAAAATGCTTTGGTTTTTTTGGATTTTTTTTTTTTTTCCCCAAAGAGAAATATCCTTTTCTGGAAGGATGATTATTTATCTAACCTCTTCAATGTAGAACACAGTCAACGCAAAAATTGGGAGCTAGTTTCTGGCATTTCTCATAATCACCTGGTACAAGAGTTCCCTCAAGGGACAGGTACTCCAGGTTCTCACTCTTCCAGCAAAAAAGGAGTCTCAAAAAAGGTTTCACTTATTTGAGAACAGTGACCCAAACTCATAGCTATTGAATTAGTGAGTTTCCATCCAGCCTCTTTTGCAAATTCAGAGATGCTCCTCTAGCCCTTCTTTTTTTTAGATGTACTTCAATAAAAAGTGAAGAATTTACTATGAAAAGTAACACAAAATGACTGGGAGTAATTGAACTGTGTGTTTGATCTTCCCTGATCCTTCATGAGTCACAAAATAAAATTATAATTGTTATTTTTTATAAATAATTTTTCATCTTGATTAATCTCTGCTTATAATGCAGTATCTTAAGGGTTTATTGTCTATTACTGTGTAACTACAAGCTACTGTAGTGAGAGCTGAGCCTGTAACATTTTTTTGGTCAGATGTTAAATGCAATTTACAGCATTTTCAGTGAAAACTTTTTGTTACCCCTGAATTGCAACATTTCATTTTATGCAGTGGAAGCAAGATGCTTAGCTATGACATAACATGAAAAAACATCAGGAAACTCTCACCCTGATCCAGTAGCTCAGCAGGTCAGTATAGAGGATATCTAAAATTTTAGTCTTTTCTTAGGCCAGGAACCACCACCTCCTTGTTGCTGATCATTCCCCTTGAAGGACTGGAGTCATGGTTTCACTGGGGTATATTCTGCCCATAAACCATCCCTTAGACAGGAGTGATAAAATGAAGCACCTCAGCTGTAACTCTTATCCTTAATTCCTAAATTAACAAAAATTTATGGATAGAAAGTTTGGAGTTTGATTAACAGTTTTCTTATTTAATACATTCACTTTCTTAATAACTGCAACAATAAAACTGTGATTTCTTCTGAAGTTCAGAAATTTTCTGTTAGAGAAATTTCTCTTTTCTACTTAGAATCAGTAATTTCAAATATGGAAATGGAAATAATAAATGGAAAACAATATTAAAAAAAGAGAGAAAAATAATCTAGCAAAATAGGTCACTTATTTTTAAAAATACTGTGAAAATCTGGGGGGATGTTTATTCTAAGATACTTGTCTTGTATCACACAGGCCTTACTTTATGTATTCCAGAACAGCTCTGTTGCCCAGGGAAAAGGCATTAGTCAGGACATCTTGTGACAACAAATGTACAACTCACAAACATATAATGTGGTTAGAAATTTTCCTTAGACCAAAATAGCATTTGACCATAAATGTTACCCTCAAGACCTTAACTCTAGCTATCCTAGGAATTCTCTTGAGATATGCAAGATAACTGAGGGTTACTTAGCAAACCAGAGAACAAACGGTGTATTAGAAAAAGAAATTTTAAAGACCTGTAGCTTGCTACATTTTAGGTTATAGTGATTATGAGTTGCTATCATTCAAGAAGTCCCCAAACACAACAGAACACAGTTAGGAGCGTAAGGACACTGAAAGCTTTAAGCTTAATACCTCCACAGACTTGATATTGTCTAGCATAGATATATTCCACAACTATATGAAAAAGTTTCTGTCATGAACTAGTTATTCCACTGAGGTAATAAAATGGGCTTCACTAGAAGTTTAGGCAAAGGGATGAAGAAATGCATCATCCTTTAAGCAAACTGGTCTCTCTCCTATTACTTGGAGAACTGTGATCTACCTTAAGACTGACTATGGAAAGTCAGATTTTTTGTGCACTGCAGGAACTGCATATTGATGATCTTCACTGAGATAAGTAAATAAATATTTTTGTTCTACTACAGTGATGTGTAAAGTCATGTACTATAAAAAAGCATAGTGAGAAGGTATTCCAGTGAACCCTCTCAGCTTGGCTACTCATCTCGGGGCTTCATCTGGTAAAAGAGTTCCCATTAGATGTTCACTGATCATTGTAAGCCTCGATATATAATACTGCACTGCACTCATTTTCTAATGCCAAACATTATTCCAGAACATTTTGTTGATTAATGCTGGTTCTTGGCACACAGTTCCACGTATTCCTAATTAACTCAGTCTAAGGTTGCTCCTTTCTTCTTTTTTACATTACTAATTAGTGAGCAAAGCAAAACTTTGTACTCCCACAATATGCTCTCCTAGTTATGATATGCACTTGGCATCTGGCTTTATGTTCTTAATGTACTTTGGACAATAATTTATTGAGTATCAGATAAAACATTTTAACTGTTCTAATTAAAAGTTGTTTTTTTCCTTTACAGTGTCTCATGTACTATTTCTTAGTAATTAACAGCAGCATTTATACATTTTCATATCTTATATCATAGTCTTTTCTCTTGTGTGCTGTAGCAGTCTTGACAAAATCTCAGAAATATCTATAGCAAACCAGACATTTTAATAGACATACTGGGCTAACTTAAATAAATTAATTAAGTTTCCAAGCAGGGATTAGCTAGAATTGAGGTCCTCAAACTAATTACTTCAATATCAAAAGCTCCTGCCTAGCTGCTTTGTATAATACAGGATATATCTAAGTAGATGGATGCCTCTCTGCATAAAGTTATTGCTCCCTGGAGTTTTAACTATGAACTGAGTCAGAAGTACTCCAGGCTAAGCAGCCCGATGATTATCTCCTTTCTGAACTTCACTGGAACGAGTGGAACATGGACATTTCTCAGAACATGTTCAAAACACACATACACTCACATAAAAATGTAGAAAATTAAATCTCTCATAAAATATAGTTATGACTTCTGTCTATTCTGAAATGACTGGAGGGAGAGCAGCTGCCATTCATCTCCCTGAAGGGGTAATTTAGTGATTATAAGTCTTTCCTATGAAATACCACAGTGATTTCCAAACCCTCCTACACCTACATTTCCAAACCGCACATTTTTAAAAAAAAGTGGGAGGAAACAGATTAAGGGAAAAGCACCCTGAAAGGATAATGTCCTTGTGAAGCCTAGATGAAATGAAGGAGAGGGAGATGAGAAAGACAACAACCTTCTGTGCACTATTGCTGTACGTCATCCAGATAATATTTAACATAACTAGAGAATTCCATGAGCTGTGAAAAATGAGTGTTTGAAACACTAGGATAGTCAATCAGTTCTACCAACCTACTCTTGCCCTGTAAAGCTTGACTTCTTTTCTGCAAAACTCAGACACAAAAGCAGACTGCAACCCCAGCATAGTTTAAAGCCTTTGAAACTGGGGCTTGCATTTTGTTGGCAATATATGTGGATTTTAACTCCCTAATGCTGAATGAAACTCTTCTCCCTATAGAGGGTTTGTACCAGTAGGTTGTTGTATAAAAAGTAATACCTTTACTGCCAGTTTTAAAAGAAAACATTCCTGTTTTGGAATACATGTCTCAGAAGAGGCTTCTGGGGCCTCAATGTCAAAGATATAGTGCCCTCCAGCATGTGACCATGCTCTCGAGGGACGTGGCTTTTCAACACAGTGTGGCAGACAGCAACTGTTGTTTGCAGGAATTTTAGAACACAGTGGAAAAGTAGCGCACTGTCTCCCCTCCAGAATGTGTTACGTTATTGAAAAACAAACAAACAGTAGTTTGTGATTATCAATAGGAAAGAAATCTACTAAAGGAAAGGAAAGCATGATGGGTTGTTTTTTTTTTTACCTCTGGCACTTAAACTGCATCAGGAATCATTATATTTACATATGAAGTAGTGGTACAGTAATATTCAATGTAATTAATGTAGAAGATCACAGGAGTGCACTGTTAGGCTGCAGACACAAGATTTGACCACTGGCCAGGCACTGGCTGAGGTTAAACTGACTCAGCAGGACATCAAAAACAGCTGGACGTGACAGGTAACAGTCGCAGACAGCTCCGCGAAGGACATCTGGATCTCAAAGGTGTGCAAGGGGAGTTACGTGGGAAAGGGCTGAGATTCACAGACTCCTGGGAGGAGCACTGGGACCCCTCAGGGAGTGCAATCACCCAAGGCCACCAGCAGCGGGGTAACTGTGCCAGTAATGCCATGCACTGCCAAGGTCACCCAGGTAGCAGTGTCAGAAAAAACAAATTTGGGTATGGATGTAACAAAGCTGGGATCAAAGGGGAAAGAGTAAGTGGGAGCAGGTTGTATGCTCATGGGACAGAGAGAGACAGGTAAAAGCGTGGCAAAAAAAGATCAAGGAAGCAGAAAGGGGATAATGAGGCAGGTAAACGATGTAATAATTTGCTGGCTGTTGGAGATAACTGATGTGCTTGATCACTGCAATCTGAACAGGACAATGAACAAAACCAGTTGTTCTGATCACACCACACAAGTCAAACCCAGCCTTCATTCAGTGAGATGGAGCAGGGGAGATGCCCAAGACAAGTACAAAGGTGACCGACCAAACATCCAGGTATGACCATGCCTGCAGTTGCCACAGGTCCCATGACACCATGTCTTTCTGACTCCTTCCCAACATAAGTTTAGAACTTGCACAAAAGCAACTGGTAAGCTGCATCCTGGTCCTATCAATTACCTCATCACCAGGAGGATACTCATACCCTCCCAGCTCATATGCTATCAGCCTGTCAGCAGCATCCTGCAGCTACGTTGATCAGCATCAATTGAATTAACCCTGTGTAGGCATGCAAGTAAAAAGGTATGAATTAAATTTATGATAGGATTTAATTTAACTGTCACGAGCAGTTAGGCGGTTGTTGACTTAGTCTTTCACAACTATGACTAATATCAATTTCATAAGCACCACTGGAAGAATAATAAAACTATTGTATAATAGAAAGGTAAAATATTTCAGATGGAAGTGAAGCCAAACACTGTAAATATTATGATCAAATAGAAAACTAAGAGTCATTGAAACGTCTACTGTGAAAAGCTACCTTTCACAGCCTTTTTCAAAGATAATGAATAAAAAATGTCAATTTCCACAGCTATCATGTTCAAATTGCTCTTTACCCTACTTTTGAAAGTTACCTTACAAGATTTATACTTTTTCTAACAGAAGCTCCAGGTACATTACTGCAGAAAACTTTATAATCCACTGACATCAGAAAACACTTACAGAAAGTTAACTGTAAAACCATTAGGTGGTGTGATTACAGATGGTTCCGCAAGTGCAGTTTCACACTGGGGAAAACAGACAAAACAAAATCCCAATGCACACAGGCACTTTTTGCTGTAATCTCCCAGAAAAAATTTTCTGAGAGGATAATCATATAATTTCTTGACTTGCATTCTTTGTGATTTCTTTTTCTTTAATTTTAGAAATCTTAATTTGAAGGTGAATACCTTCTGAACAATTTTCTTAATGGTCAAATATTAAGAGGCTTACACTACTGTATAACTAGTCTAGGAATTGTTTTTAGCACCTTTTCTTTAATCAGATTGCAGGTATGGATTTATTAATAATTTTAATTACTTTTTAGAATTCTTATGCCGGAGTCTGTCAGCTCAATCAGTAAACCACATGTGGAATTTAGTAAGATCAGAGATACAAACCTCTCAGAGAGGTCTGGATTCTACTCATGTTATGAAGGTGCTTTTTCACTATTAAATATTCAGAACCAAAGTTATGCTGACCAGATTTTATGAACACTGCTAACACATACCATTCTTCTATTTCAAAGTGTTAACTCAAATTTGGTTTTCACATGTATCACCACATTAATTTTATTACCCATAAGAGAATGTAGAAAAAGTAAATTAAGGTTTTTACTATAATATTTGCAGAAAGTTTACATGTTTGAAGTGACCATAATTTAAGCAAATTTAGCTATCTAAATATTTTGCACTACAGTAGGGTGACTATTTGCTCAGATAATTTTAAAATATGTATTTTTGGTTATAAGCTGACATTGCATATTGCATTTTCCTTGCTAAATACAGGACAAAGTAGAAAAATAGAAGCCAGCGGTTGTAATTCAACAGTATAAAATTTCATTTTTTTTAATAGAACATTTTATTGCAAAGACATCACTTAACTAAAAATAAAAATATAAAAATATATACATTTGTATATATTTGTATAAACTTTTATATATTTGTATATACTTTTATAAAAATATATACATTTGTAAGTGACCATTGCTGCTGCCACAGTGAAATAGCACAAAATGTATAAAGTCTTAAGAGAGGTATTTGCAAGCATGTTTATATTTTTGCAGAATCTTCTCTCACATTCATGAGGGATTAAAACCACATATATGTAGCATGAAAAGGATCACTACATCTATTAATCCATTGTTTCAAATTAGGAGCTAATTAGGAACAGACCCTAATTGTGGATCTGGTTGCGGTATATGATGGTTTTTAATCATATTTCAAACACAGCATTTAGTGTATGTACCATAAAAAGAAAGCTATCTCCAGAAATTATAACCTAATAATCACTCTCAACGTGTGAAATTTATTTATGTAGTATGTGTGATGTCTGAATAACCCGATGAAATGAAATGCAAAAACAAAGCCCAAGATCTCAGAACAGGATTGAATTTAGCACTTGCCTTGCACAGAAAGCCATACCGCTAGCTGTTTGAGTCTTCCTTCACTGGGTTTAAATCTGCTATATGGATGACGGAAAACTTGCCAGTGAAAAATTGCTCTTACATGATAAATGTGATACAAGGTTCACCTCCGCCCTCCCGCACAGAGGAGCGCAGAGGCAGAGGGCAGTGGGGGAGTCCCGGTGCCCCAGTCAGAGGCACGAGCCCCTCTCCTGGCCCAGCCACGGCTGTCCCAGAGTGCATCAGTCCCACCAGCCGGATGAGATCCAGCACCGTGGGACTGCTCTCGGGGCGCTGCTCAGGCTGGGCGGTCCTCCCTCTGGGGGATGGGGCTCATTATGGGATGCTGGGAAGAGCATTCTGGGATTATGCGGGAGTTGTTATGGGATGCTTAAAGGAGGAGCCAAAGGTGGGGAAAAGGAAGGATTAAAGTGCTTTGTGGAGGAACAAGCATGGTAAAAGAGAGAACAAGAGGGATAAAAGTGGCCAGTTGCACATAAACAAGCCAGTGCACCTGTCTGATCATGCTGCAATCCATCTTGCCTTATTAAACTACATTTCTAACTGGCTGAGGGCTTTCTGTTCTCCGTGCAGGTGTGTGTTTGGGGTCTGAGTGCAGCTGCTGGAGTCAGATAACTGGTCAGAGCCCACATGTCTGTGGTGCAACAGCTGGAGAGACCAGAGTGTATGTATAGAGTGTGTGTGTGTGCAGGTACTTCACTAGTGAGCATCAGGCCAGACTAGCCAGAGAGTAGAATAAGTTTGGGAGCCAGAGAGGCCATAAGGTCTGTGAAGACACCAGAGGATATAAGAGTTGGCTTCTGGAGGGACCATGGTGCACGCAGATTACCAGAGAAGCCAAAAGTCTGACAGCCAGCTCCGAGTAGGTCCATAGGTCTGGACCAGCTACTGGAAAGACCCACTTGTATGTTTGCATGAGACAACTGGGGACACCTGGTGGATCTAGGGGCCAGCTGCTGGGCAAAAGTCCAAGGTCAGCTACTGGAGGAAAACCTATTATTTATACATATATATTTTCCATTACTGATTTTTATCTTGATCAGCCAGAGAGGAGAACAGGATCAGGCCATTTTTGCTACTTCCGTTTTTTTCTGTGTTGCTCTGTGTGGCCGTCCATGTGTATATGTATATGTGCATTGTGGGCATGTGGGCCTATTGGGAACACATGTTCGTCCTCACTACCGGCTGGACCTGGAGACACAGAGCTGCAGGAGCCTCACCTCTGATGGACTACCAGATCTGGCAAATCCTAACAGTACTTACTCAGAAGGCTACCATGCTTTTCCCCACTGTGTATTCAATGTTAAGATTTATAGGACTTCACATTTATTTGGATAGAAAAGAGAAGCATTTTAAAAAGCTAGAAATAGACAGTACCAATTTTTTAAGGGACAAACAACTGTTATTTGGACAGCTCAGGACAAAGCCTATGTTATTGATACAAAGGGGAATGCAATGTAAAATGAAAAAAAATGCAGTGAGAGATTTGCAGAAGAAGTTGAACTGCAATAGAAAAAGATAGACAGGGACTTGTACTGAGCAGTAAAATTTAAATACTGAAGTAGGATAGCCTTAATTACAAAGAGACACTGGCAAGCTAAGGGTAAGAAGTGAACAAAGAAGAGCTGAAAAATGGCTGTGGTATGGCAGTAAGACAAGAAAAGAGCAAGGCATGACAATAAAGTGAGGTATTGTCAGAAATGTGGTATCTTTTATTGCAATGGAATTCAACTAATTATCTAGGGAAGAATAAAAATAGGAGAGTATTAGCCTACACATCTGAATTTCTAATTAATGAAGTAAAAACATCATCTAAAGCAGTGAAGTTTCACAGAGGTGAAATTCTTTCCTAATTCTTAAATTAATAAATAGAGAGAAACTATTTGTAACCACTCCAGGGAAAAAAAAACAACCAAGCAAACAAAACATCCCTCCAAAAATATCTATTGAAATGGTAACTTGTTTTACTATAAAAAGAGTTCATTCCTTCAAATACCCAGTAAACTAATGTATTAGAATGCCCAAAGAGTATTCATTGCTCAAAATCTTGTTTCATGTATTGTACGTTATCTGGCTTAACAACTTATCTTTTACCTGTAACAAGACTAATTTAGTATTAAAAGATCACTTACAAATATACTTAAAAGTACTGATTACACTACCCAGTTAGTAATAAAAATATAATATGGGTTTGGAAGGACTTAACTATACAATTTCCATCTGAATTCTCCAAAACCACAGTTAAAATCTGCCAATTAGAACCAGTAAACAATTGATCAATAGGCTGGACTATAAAACACTTAAAGAGAAGAACATGGAAAATCACCAGCTGTCTCTAAGGAGATGTTAAAGACTCAATAAAATAATGGGGCCTAAGAAAACCTTATATTTAATGACCAAATTTTCATAGAAGATATTGTTTGGGAGTACAGTTATGACTTACAAAGCATAGATGATAATTCCACACTCTGGAATATGAAAAGATCCAGGGGCTTCTGGGACTTTCAAAGATGTATAATGAATTTTTGTGAAAGGGAGAAAGTTTTTGTTGAGGCTGTAACTGGCAGAGTTGTGCTAGCGGATACTTTGGCTCAAAAATCATTCTGCTGGGTTTTGCATAGTCTGCTCTATTTCTACAATATTGCTTGTGTCTGTTAATCACACATCCAGAAAGAGACAGCAATTGCCAGTGATGGATGATGACTGAAAATATCTCAGGATATCCCAAAGGAAAGAAGCAGCAGCAGCCTGTAATATATTATTCTTATGCTGGAAAACTTGGACCCAATTATTGTCCCTTTGTCAGATACTGCATCCCAGCCTTTTTATACTGGGGACCTTGGTATAAGACAGGACAACCAAGAGCTTTGTTGATGCAGTGCTAATAATTGCATGTTAATAGGCTTCCTTGCAATGCCTGTATAACTCCGTGCTGCATTTCTCTTCAAGAAGAACAGATTAGCATAGGTAAATATAGAACTCCTGGACATATTTTACAATAAAACTGGAACAGTAATGTACATAAGATACCAAGGTACCTCTAAGTCATTAAGTCATTATTTTAAAAGGTTAGGAAGACTATTAGGTTGCACACAAAAATATGTAAGGTATTTGATGCTTTCAAATTATATAGAACTGATTGCTAAAAGAAGCAAAATTTGTGGCTCACTTATACATTTATAAACATTTAGTCTTTGCTAAACTTCAAAATGAAGCTGTTCACCAAGGAAATAAAAACAAAACCCCATAAAGCACTAGTTATACTTCTGCAGTTCCTCAAACTACTACATCCAGAAAGAATCTCTACTTTTGGTCCTTAGAAGTGAGGAAGAACAAATGAAAATATACACATTCAAGAAAGATTTATTAACTTTGAGGTCATACACCTTTTAAATTTTTTAATAAGTTCTACTTTTTTTTTTTATTTGTAGCACGCGACAGAATTCCAAAACTGCTTCTCCCTCTCCTATTATCCTTTTAGTGTGGCATGTTTAGTGCAGTAGTAATAATTCACATAAATGAAAATTTTGTACCCATACTGAGAAACTGAAACAGTACTTGACAGAGAGCTAGATTTAATAAAAATTCTGTCCTTCCTAATACCAAAGATTACTGAAAAAGTTATCGAATTTAAAGGAAATTACTGTACAAGTGAAAGTTCACATATAATGTGTGTCTTACTGTGATGGCAGACTAAAATGGCTATAAAGAGAAGGAAACAATAGCACATTTCACTGTAAATGTCAAGTAGTGTTAGTCTGAAAAATGCCATAGCGATAATTAGATGAAAATGGCTCGAACTAGTACGTACTATGTGGTCACTTTCAGTGTATCAATCGAAAGAAGCCAATTTTATCACTATGCAACAAGAACCTCTAAATATCTTATAAAGACTCTTTTAAAGGAAATTTACGTTGTTATAAAATAACCAAATATTAAAATCTGATTTATAGGACCTGGACTAAAATGCAATTTCTTTTATATTAACTTTAAAATTAAAAAATATGTTTGTACTTGGGAACTCAAGGCTAGAAGGCTGCTGGGTCAGTGACTTGAGCTCCCTATTATTGAAGGCAGCCTTCTACATTTCTTCATCTTCATCTTAGAAGGTGGTTGGATTTTTGTCCTTCACTACTCCTAATAAAAAGTTGTTCCAATACGTGACTGTTCTGATGGTTAGAAATTACTCATCAGCAACACAAATTTATTCATGCTCACATTATACTTTTTATCTTCTTTTGACAACTTTATCCTTTAGCTTTGATAGGTCTCCTCTGTCTGGATATTTCAGTGTCTAAACAAACAGTATTGATATTCTCTCTCCTGTTTCTTCTAAGTAAGCAAAGGCCTTTTTTTTTTCTTTTGTTAAAGGAAAACTTCCACATTTTCATTTCCATTTTAGCTGTCCTTCCCTATATTTGCTGGTAGATTTTATCTGTGCAGTATCCCAATAAGATTTCAGCTCGGTCCTATGCAATAACATTCTCATCTCTCCTGGAAATACCTCATGCATTAAAATCTTAAATCTCATTTACCTTCCCCTGGCTGCAGTCGCACACTGGAGAGGCTTGTAGGCATCCTAGGGTAAGTAACACACCCAGGTTTTAATGGGCTGGCTTCAGCTTATCAGCTGACAGCTTGTCAGTACTCAGGATAACTCTGCTTTTCCCAATTTGCAAGGTTAACCGAGATTTTCTTTACCACAGTCTGACTCCTTCGTATTGATTGTACTTTCCCTTGATATTTAATCCATCAGTTTTCTGGGTTAACACACAGTTACTTTTAAATCTATGACATTAATATTAAGAAGGAGAAAATAAAAAGCAAGCAAGCAAAAATCACTTGAACATGACTTTTTAAAGTCAGGCATAACTTCCCAAATATATGACTACATGCAGAAGCTCTTTTATATTTACCTAGCTTGTCATCCTGTGCCACAAAGGAATTGTTGCTTCTCTAAAACAATACAATCCTTAAACATGGTTCTAAAATAAAGAAGTTCCTAAAAAGGGATTAGTACATGTAAAAGCTTTTTGAAAACCTGGCTGACCTATCACAGATTACCATAAGAGAAGTATTTTATTTAAAAAAAAAA